>JAPYZJ010002943.1:0-18409 GCA_030522765.1 Ophioninae sp. B BG-2022a | reverse complement strand
GAAACCGGCAAAAAAAAAAAAAAAAAAAAAAAAAAAACGTGCGCGTTTACGCATCGACGATCAGGCATCATCGTCAGAATATTAAAAAAAAAAACAAACAAACAAACCCAAACAAAAGGCAAATCGTATCGATGAGACATTGAGGAGATATACAGCGAGAGGGAGGGATCCGCATTGTTTTTTTTTTCGCCGAGATTCGCGAAGCAGGGAAACGATTGTTAAAAAACAACAACAACAACAAAAACGGAGAAAAGTGCGAAGGAATTTGGTTGTACGTGTGAAACGATATCGATATCCTCGGGGTTTACCGATTATTCGTGTATATACTGAGTGGTGAATCGACGATAGGAAATCCGGGCTTGTCAATAACGAGTAAACACGGTCCCTCGACGGATAACGCGACGTTTTTATTCTTACCGTCAATCGGTTATCGATATACATATATATCGGTATTTATCGAGTGCGAATATCAACGGGCGTACACAAAAACGATCGCGTAGACGCGACACGATCGTACGTGTCTCGTTCTCGAACTGTGGATACATTTACACGTAGGAACGTCCAGTTGACGAGAGACGTTCGCGGCCTGTCGTATTTATCGTGAATTGGATAAAGAAAAGACGACGAAACTGTGGAGACGCCGTGAGATAAGAGAGAGAGAAAGAGGGGTAGGGATAGCAAAAGTGTTGACAGTGCATAGAGAGTTGGCTAGTCCCAAGGCTATCACAGGTGAAAAGAGCGAGAGAAAGAGTGTCATGTTTACGGACAAAGAGTCTCGAGTTATCCTCTAGCTCGTTAACGACGAGAGAGATATCTCTCGAGGTATTAAAATCGATGCGCAGAATTTCGAGGCCCGTCGATAACGATAGTGGTTTCCGGATAGCGCGATCCGTTGGATATTGACGGGCAAGTGCAAAGCCCCAGTGCCGGTCGATCTAAAGCGAAACCCAAACGAAGAAAACAAACCCAAACAAAAACAAACAAGAAACATAGCCGACCGGAGAGAATTTTCCCTGTGGGCGAGTGAAGAAAAAAAAGGCGGCAAGCTGTTCGGGCACAGGGAGGAGGATATGCTAACGATGGATACGGAGTTGAAGGGCGGCAGCATGCACGGCCAGATGCCACCTCATCCGCATCAGGGTGTAGCGCCGATGGGTCATCATCCGGGTGTATCGCCTTACGGAGCATTGGGTTCGATAGTCCACAGTCCAGCTTTATCGGGTAGTCCGCCGAGTACCGGTGGTTTGGGTGGTTTGAGTCTGCAGCATCATCATCAAGCTGCACAGCAGCATCATTACGCCTCGATGCAAGTTGCGCAGCAGCAACAGCAGCATCAAACGATGCACGCATTGGCGTCTCAGCAACAGGCTGCTGCGGTAGCCCAGCAGCAGCAGCAGCAACAGCAACATCATTCTCATCAGCAGCAGCAACAGCAGCAACAGCAGCATCAGCAGCAATCGCAACAGCAAATCCAGCAGCACCAGCCTCCGAACAACAACAACAATACGAGCAAGAACAACAACATAGATCGAGTCAAGAGACCGATGAACGCTTTTATGGTGTGGTCTAGGGGTCAGCGACGAAAAATGGCACAGGAGAATCCAAAGATGCACAATTCGGAGATATCGAAGAGATTGGGTGCGGAATGGAAGTGTCTGAGCGAAACGGACAAGCGTCCGTTCATAGACGAAGCGAAGAGACTACGTGCGGTTCATATGAAGGAACATCCGGATTACAAGTACCGACCACGGAGGAAGACAAAGACTCTACTGAAGAAAGACAAGTTTCCGTTGGGCGGTGGTGTCGCGGGTGTTGGGGGTATGCTAGCCGTTGATCAACGTCAAGTTAGCGCCACCGGTGGACCGCAACAGTCACAATTACCAAGAGACGTTTATCAAATGCCAAACGGTTATATGCCCAATGGATACATGATGCACGATCCGACGGCTTATCAGCAACACGCTTATGGCGGACACATGGGAGCGGCTGCTGCAGCTGCTGCTGCCGCTGCCGCTGGTTACCCCCGTTACGACATGGGACATCACATGGGTGGCGGCAGTCCTAGTCCCATCAACAGCTATATGAACGGCTACGGTGGATACGGACCTACGACGATACCCGGAGGTTCACCATCGCCCTATCATCAGGCACAACCTGGATCGCAGATGTCCAGTCACAGTCCCAGCGGTAGCAGCGTCAAATCCGAACCTACGAGTCCCGCAAGTGCTGGTCTTCATACACCTACCCCCAGCGGAGGATCTTCCGGTGGTAGCGGCGCTGGTGGTGGCGGCGGCGGTGCCGGTGGTCCTACCACCGCTGGTACCACCCCGACGACCATCAAACGAGAATACATGGGACAACAGAGCCAACAACCCCAGGGTGATCTCAGACAAATGATCTCCATGTATCTACCACAGGGCGGCGAACAAGGCGTCGTTCAACACACCGCTGGCGTTTACTCGCCTGGACCATCACCGGACTCTATCGCCCAACATCATCATTCCGCCATACCGCAGCTCACCCACATGTAAGCTTTTTTTTATATATATTTATTTATTTATTTTCGTATATACATATATATGTGGATATGTTTGCATATATATGTGTATGGTACAGTTTGCACAAAGGCTCGTCGAAAATACTCGATCCAGTGGACGCATTCGCAATACTTTTGAAGATTGAAAAAAAAATTCTTTTTTATTTACGAGACGACCGTCCTGAAATCTTTAACACCTTTCAACTTGCCGATTATTTCTTATGCTTCACGTCCCGAAATTTCGATATTCGATATCCCTGATTGCAACACCGGTAGGGAAATATCCTCGAGATTCGATCCAATCGACGAGGGCTCTTTTTCTCTCTCTCTCTCTCTCTCTACTTCTAACTCTTTTTAGAAATAAAACGAAACAATAAATCTATATCTCTTTCTTGATTTCTTTCTCTCTCTCCTTATCTCCAAACAAACCCAAACAGTAAATCTAAATATATTTCTCTCTCTTAAGGTCTGACCAAAGCAAATACCAAATCATCATCATTATCTTTATTTCTTACCCTCTTTCTCTCTTTCATTGCATGCCATTTTATCGTCTCCCATCGTCACGAAATTCGAATTACTTGTGCGACGATGACGACGAGAAACAACACGAGGGAGTTTACTATTTTTTGTCCATTTCCAAGTGTTTTCCTGTTCTTTGTACTCGGCCTATCGCCGTTCCAAATCTTCACGGCTATTGAAGAGCAAAAACAACCAAAACCCAAACAAACCCAAAAAACCCCCCTCGTCCACCCCCCAAAAAACCAAAAAGCAAGTAAAAAATTCTTCCCGTTCGCAAAAATCCAAGCCTACAGACATGCAAAACAAAAACGTGTTTTTTTCCTCTTCTGTTTTCTCATATAGATACGGTCGTGCGCGACTCGTATACGCGCCAAAATGAATGAATGAAAAAAAAAAAAGAAACGCAAACGGTCAAAACAAAAATCAAAACAAACCCAAACAAAAAGAATCGACGACCAAAAAATAAAACAAACAAACAAACAAAACAAAACAAAACGTACTCTAACGATAACAAAAAAAAATCGAATAACCTCGTAGGATAGCTTAGACGGGGATGGATGGAGCATCGAGAGAGGGCCCACGGGGAGGCTGTGGATCGGCGCGACGGATCGGCAATGACGCGGAATCGGGGGCCGAGAAGATCGGTTCGAAAGGGACGTGAGAGAGAGAGAGCGAGAGAGAGAGAGAGAGAGAGATAGTTTCAGTGAGGACAAAAAACAATAAATGATCAATGAGAGATCTCATCGGTGCGGAGAAACCCGTTCGCAATTGCCAGACGTGGATGTGTATTCGACCAAAAAAAACCCAAACGAAATGCAAAAAAAAAAACGAAATACCGTTAAAAAAAAATGCGAAAGAAAAATAGACCAAACGACCCGAGGAAAAATCGTCGAAAAGAACCAAAAACCATCAACCCACGAAAAGCGAGAAAAGCAAACGTCAGTTTTGCACTGAACGAGTTGATACAAAAATTTGAAAAAAAAAATGAAGAAAAAAAAACAGCAACGTCAACTTAAGAAGAAATTCATTGTTTTGTTGGTTTTTTCTCCCCACCCCGTTATCAGCGTCTCTCCCTCTTCGTGAAAATTATGGCACTCGGAAAAGGCTTGGGAAAAAAAACAAGGATCGAAATCGGTCGATATTCGTTTGAGTAACAAGTAGCGCCGTGAGACACGTCGAATGTTCGTTCCACTAACTCGAGTAACCACTGTGATAAAAACAAACAAACGAAAACAAACGAAAAAGAAAAAAAGGAAAAAAAAAAAGGAGGGGAAAGAAAAGAAAACGAAACGATATAATTCCGCGTCGGTTGTACATAGAAAATTACCGATTGACGACGGCCTGTCGTAAAATAAAACTTGGCTAGTTGAAACGCGTTGACACGGGAGGAGAAACTCGAGCGAAACGCGATTCAAGCGACGTAACAATAATTATCGGAAGTTCGATTCTTCGATAACGATCGATTTGTTACTGAATTAAAAAAAAAAAAGAAAAAAAAATCAAATCGACGAATATTTCGAGAACGAATCGTAAAATATCGTTAAAGCTGAGATCCTCGATTCGTTCGATCGCGTGTCCTTTCGTTGGACGTGCCAATATCCGATGTAAATATATATATTTAAAAATAACGAAAAACACAAAACGTCGAAATAATCCTGTATATATACGATATATTGACGTCACGTTTCGGTTGTTGTAAAAAAAAAATATCTAGACGATAGAGGAAATGTTGAAAAAAACAAAACGAAAATTCATCCACTCGGTTACATCGGTATATATTTTTTTATTTCGAACTTTTTCCTCGTTTCAAGCCGGGGGTCTAGCGTGACTCCCGAACTCTTCTTTCCTCGTAAACAATAATTGTAAAAAAAAAAGAACGAAGAAAGAAAAGTCTTATCCTATACGGAAGGAAGCGAAGTTGGCTTGGAACGTGCGGACTCCAAAAGTTGCTATTTTCGTCGGTTCTTACGATTACGATTATTATTATTATTATTATCATTATTAATATTATTAATATTATATTATTATTATATTATTTTATTATATTATTATTATTATTTTTATTATTATTACTACTACTATTATTGTATAATTCTTTATTATCGTCATTAAATATCACGGCAGTGCTCTTAAAAAAAAGAACGTTAATATAAGTTTATTATTATTGATATACAGGCATTGATACCCTTTTTTTTACACGCTACTATTATTACGAATGTACGATCATTTATTTTTGTCACCTCTCCTGTCAAAAATCCATCCTCGTTTTTCCTCACTTTTTACTTTTCCTGAATTTCCTTCGTCTTTCGAAAAAAAAAACGAAAAAAACGATCGGCGTCGTCGTCATCGTCGCGTCCCTGATTAGAATGATTAAAGTGAGCCCCCTGTCTCTTGTATCTCGATCGCTGTCACAATGACTCTTTTATAATTTTGGCTCGAACTAAACACTGATATCCCTAACTGTGATCCCGTACAGGGCCTATCGGACATCGTTTTATTGCGACCGAGCTACCGTCCCGTACACCCAAGAACGAACTCACGGCGGACGACTGCAACCCCTCGAACTTTAGGGTATCCCGATACCCTGAAAAAAATGCCAGGCTCGCTGAACAGCCGCGATCGATTTTTCAATGCCTTTTGTTTTTTTGTTTTTTTTTTTTTTGTGTAAATACTCGCGATTTCGAGTTTACTCTTAAGACGAAGCGGAAGCTGTAATACCCGAAGAGCACGAGGACCAAAATTTTATGAACCGAACTTTCTCGAAGACGCAAACTTTTTCACGAAAAATAATAGCGTCATATTCTTTTTTTTCTCTCTGTGAATGTTTTTTCTGTAATTTTTATTTTACGATTTTTCGAACTTTACTCGAAGACGCGTTGTTCTTAAGGAAAGATAAAAGCGTAGAGTTCTTCCTTTGTTAATTCCGCAGGACTTGCGTCTCCGTTTTTTTACAAAAAACAATTAAGGGTCTCGGAGAAAAGTGGGTTCGAAAATTCAAGTCGCGTCGATCTCGTACGAGTCCTCGGAGCTTTGTATGTATATGTATATAACGAGGTTTTGTTTCGTAGGCGAATGAATCTCTCTCTCGAATTTCGAAGGGAATTTCGAATTTCCCTAGGAAAACTATAATTGGTAATGGGGGAAATGAAAAATCGAAAGAATTACGTGGATTTAGAGAAACGTAAAATCTTCGTAATAATTAGCGACGAAATAAGACTAGGAGAGAAACGAAGAGACAAAGAAAGAGAGAGAGAGAGAGAGATCGCAAAGAATATAATAACAGCGAATAAAACGATATCGAATCTTTTCCGACTCATGTATTAATTGATCCGAAATTACGCTTTGTATTATATGTTCACGAATTAAGGAAATATGTTTTATTTTTTTTTTTGTCTTTTTTTTTCAAACGCGAAGTCCCTCGGGGACGTGTAAATATAACAAATATACGTTTGCCTCGTTGCGACTCGAGATCGTGAACGACGGTAGAAAAAAAAACATATAAATCGATTATACGCATTAAAATTGTTTCTTTTTTTTTTTTGTACCACTCACGAACCACACCGCACACTCTATCCTCGCTCATTCCGTATCCTCGACGAAAAAAAGTGTCACCGTATCCGCACCTAATGAAATTCCAACTTTATCGATTCACACTTACACACCGGAACGGGACGATCGCGAGAAAAAAAAAAGAAAAAAAAAACCAAAAAAAAAAGAAACACGTGCTGAAAACAGAGAAACATTCGGGGAGTATACATCAGGTAATTATGGATATATGAATTCAATGAAAATTATTTTTCTGTGTGTCTCATTCTTCTTTTTTTTCTTTCTTTCTCTCTCTCTCTCTCCTTCTCGATCTTTTTTTCTCTCTCGTGCACAAATGTTTTGGGACGATTTTTGGGTAATCGTATTTCGTTGATTCTTACGATCCACGATACAATATATATACATATATATTTATTTATATATCATGTATATTTATATACATGATTAAGTAAATAAATAAATAAATATATATTCATTTATTTATTTAAATCTATATATATATATATTTATGTGTGTATAATATTCTATATATTACTCAATCGAACGAGAAATGTTGTAATAAATATAAAAGAACGTTATGTGGGGTCCCGGGGCTCGAAACTCGAATCTCTCAACTACAGGCGCGAAACTCTCTCGCGGCCCATTAAATTTCGTACCAATAAATATTCTATCGTTCCGGGGCATAAGCGTTGGCGTTTTTCATATACACCAATAAATATATAGACATATGTGTGTATATATATATATATATATATATACAACAAGTTATTTCCCTTAAAAGGTTTCCCTCTCTCTCGCTCTCTCTCTCTCTCTCTCTCTCTCTCTCTCTCTCTCTTCCTCTCCCTCGACGTGTCCTGCCGGTGAGAAGAATGCAAATTCCCTTCGAGTAGCTCGCGGAGTGCCACCGAGGCGTTTTCCACCTTCCCGGTGTGTTCGGGTTTACGTGAGTTACGGGTTAGGTGCACGGAGACTCAGGATAGTGGGCTAATACGTGATCGTTTAAATTTGTATTCGCTTGGTCTCTCGGGACTTTCCATCGAAAAATAGCGATCGAGGATTCGCCCAAAAATTAAAGGGTGTCATGGAATGGAAAATTATCGTTGAAATAAAAATTTTCAGCTTTGGAAAAAAACATGAAATTTTCGTCGATTTGAATTTGAAGCCGCGATCATATCGCTCCCTAGTTGATTACTCCTCGACCCGCTCGTACTTTTTCAACTGACTTGGGCGAACTCGGACTCTCGAATTACCGTCGTATTTACACAGACGTCGGACAAGGCAACGCGGTAAATTCGTTTTTGTCGGATGAAGAGAGAGAAAGAGAGAGAGAGGGAGAAGTCTTGGCTCTGTGATTCAGACATTACACGTCTCTCGAGACGATGAGAGAAAGTCCGACACCTCGCGTACCGATCCCTATACGTCTGACGATCGTCCATCACGTCTTCCCCGCTAACCCCTCGACGCTATATTTTTCACGTCTCGCCTGAGGTATACTCGAGGCGCTGTAATTCTCCCCCTGTGGATTATATATATTAATATTATTTTATTTATATTTATAATTATATGTAATTTATTATTTATAATATTGTTTAATCCAGTTTAAGTTTGTACATTATACTATTTAATTATAATATTAATAATTGATACATTATATTAATTAATCGGGTTTTTAAAGTAATTAAAATTGATTAAAATATTAATATTATATATAGGTATATTTATTAATTTATTAAAATCAAAAAAACCCAAACAAATATTTCTTACCGTCGATAAACTTGATTAAATAATACAATTGTCATTATTATTAATGACTTTTCGCCAGTGTGCTTTCCAGCCCAGTTCTGCTATCTTTTCGATGAGTTTACAAAACAGTGTGTGGCCTGACATTATCATGATGCAGTGTGCCTTTTTTCCCGATTTATTTCTGGATTTATTTCCGGTTTTATTTTATAACCGGAAATGGCTTTCCGGTTTATGAATTTTCTCAACTAAAACCCTAATTACGATTTTCCATCGACTGAAATTAAAAAACAAAACCAATTTTAACGCATTTTGAATTTAAAACCTCAAAATATAGAATTTCGAAAAAAAATTGCTTCGCGAATTGCGACTGCGTCAACATCGTGAGCGTGCCCTCCAAAATTCACGTTTATAACTTCAGCGGTTTAGGCTCGACGTTGATGAGTCTGTCAGTCAAAAATTTGTCTTTTATGAAAACAAAAAAAAAATATATATATATATATATATGTGGGTATTTATATTTGCGTCGTTGCTCAAGCTCTAAACTTGTTATCGTCGTGTACGAGATATAACGAAACGGCGATGAATCTGCGTCGACGTATTTCCTTGAGAAGCGCAATTACCTCGCTAAATCGGGCTAATTATTCGTCATAGCTAATTAACCCGAATCGTCACAAAAGTGAATATATACATAATAGCGTGCAACTTCTCGCGATCGACTGGGTTCGAAAAGTTGGTTTAGGAGAACGATGAGAAATGAGAGTTGCGCGGGCGGGGGGGGGGGTTGAAAGAGAAAGAAAAGCACAAAAGATTCGAGCAGCGACTCGAGGCGATGCTGCAATGGAAAGTGAACTAAGACTGCGAACGAAAAAAACGAAGAGAAAAAAAAAATAAAAATAAAAGAAAAAAATATTATTTCGCAAATCGACTCGTATTTCGCAAACTCGTGATTGATGCATTTAAAATTTTCAACCTTCAGAAATGAAAAATTCTGACGGGGGAGGAGAGGATGATGGGAGGAGGAAACATCGCGAAGAGGAAAGAACTTTCAAACACTTGCGTGTACTTTACCTGCCGGCTATATTTTGTGTACACACTAGAACGATGGCGAAGTTACGAGATACGACTATTTCGTTCGATTTTCGATTTGAACAAAGGAAATATCGTCGTTGAGTTGTATGAGCATTTTTTCAATTTCTGTCTCTCTCTCTCTCTCTCTTATTTTGATTTATTTTCGTTTAAATCTTGAACCATGCCATGTTTTTCACCTCTTATTGTTCAGGTGTTTAAGGTTTAAGGGATTGCACTCAGAGTGTCATCTTTACCGTTATCAGTATCATTATATTTGTTTTTTTATTTTTCATTTTTATCATAGTCATTATCGTTATTGTTATTATTATTAGTATTATAGTTAACAGTTCTATTATTTTATTTTTCGTTAAGTTCATTTGAGTTTATATTTATTTATTTATCATCGTTGATTTTATTATTATTTACGCTGTTTTTCATTGTGTATTATTTACTATAGTATATTATTTTTGTTATATTCTTTTTTTTCTGAAAATATATTTCACTATTTTACTATATAAATCATATCATCATCATCATCATTTCTCTCTCTCTCTCTCTCTCTGCAATTGGGTCTCAATTCCTAAAAATCGTCAACAATCCAATTAAATTCCTCCAACGTCAATAAACCTGATTTAGCAAAGCCTCCACAAAGTTTCTCAAACTAATGTCAAAATCATTCTCAACCAATAAACTTAATTTTTATTCACCAAGATTTCCATCACGTCCAAATATTTACAAAAAATAATTCACCAAAGTCAAATTCGACCCTTACACGTTTTCCACCCCTTTACAAGCCCACCCCATATTAAAGGGTCCTTCCTACACTTCTCCATTAAAATCACGATTAAAACCCACGTTTTTTTTTAAATTCCCTAAGCCCATAATTCACCGCGAATTAGCCATAGATTTGCGGTTTTTTCGGTAACTCGGAAGTGAATCGTGAATTCCGCGTGTGATTGCTCACCGAACGAAAAAGCCCCCGGGGGTTAAAGTAAGCTCGAAGCGATATTCAGTGTCGGAGTTACACAGTCGAGGGAAACTTGAGAGACGTTTACGAATACGTGTATACAAGAAGAGGAAGGTTGAAAAAGGGAAAATGACGGAAGCTTAAGGGGAGGGGAGGGGGAAAAGTTGGTCTTTGTGGTCGAAAACTTTTCATCGCCAATATTTTGCTACCCCCTTGCCTCCCCCCTCGAAACTGCGGTACGATACGATCTATGCAAACTTGGAATATATATTTTGTTTCTTTTTTTTTTTTCTCGTTTTTTTTTTCTTTCGACCTCAAACCTGCGGGATACTATACTCGTGTATAATTTTGCGGGGGAATAAGCGAGGACAACAGAAATCGTTATTTCGTTGTAGAAGGGAAACCCGAAGGCTTGACAAATTTCATGGTGTGGAGGAAGAAACTTCGTACGTCAGAGGTAGGCTTCTAAAGAGGAATTTAGGTTGTGGTCAACTAGACCGAATTTTACCGCATCATCCCTTTGTTCCACTCGTTTGTATGTCGAAACACCTTGACAGTTTTTCATACTCCAAGCCGTTTTGAATATATATCGAGGGACCGGGAATACGTCGTTTCACTTTCACCTAACCTTTTTTCCTAACTCCTATCGCAGGGTTGTATTTCATCAAGGTATGACTTTACTCACCCTTCACTCGTAACGTTATTGCTACTTTCCGTTTGAAATTTTCGTTCGTACTCGACGAAGATGAATTATCGTTGACTTGGAATTTTCACGAGTTGAGATGGAAATATTGACCATCTCTTTGGTAGGCAAATTAGTCTGCGTTCTTCCAGAATTTGAGAGTGTAAATCGCTGGGAAAGTACTTTTTTCACCATGCTCATAAAAGTACGTTTCAACGCAGATATATAAGGGCCTATTTTTATTATTTACTGGAATTCTAATTGCACTGATTTATTAAGCATAATATTAATTTGTTTGAATTTAACACGTCGCTTTAATAATAATTACGATGTAATTGGTTATAAAATTCTGATATTTCTTTTGGTTTAACTAATTAATTGATTAATCTTGAAATTTGTTGCTTTGAATTTAATTAATTACGAATTAAATAATCTCAAAATTATACAGGTAAAAATGTTTCAACATTTATTTTGGAAACTTATTAATCAAACATAAAATTAATTACTGTAATATTTACTGCACTACTTCATAATGAATTACAAATTAATTCATCCTAAATTCATTTTCTTTAAATTTAATTAATGACTCATTAAGTAACCCCAAAATTGCATACGTAAAAATCATAAAAAACGTATTTTTATTTAGTAAAAAGTCGAGTAAAAAATTGATGAAAAAAATAGCTTTTTCATCACGCTTGTCACCCGTGACGTCGAGTGTTCGATCCGCCTCGTGTGATAAGAAATCGCGGGAATAATTAGCGATTTAAAATTGGCGAAGCTCGTATCGGGGATCGAATGTTTCCCGCGGTTGCATCGTAATTCTCGCAGGTTAATTCATTCCTGGAATCGCCTCTTTTGCGGGCCTTCCACACTCCCCTTCGGCACTCTAATGTCCGATTCGCATGCCCGGTTTGACGAACAATCGAGAAGCTCGCGCGGGCACGCACGACGTCCTCTCGACCTCGATTAATTTAACGCGATCTTAATCGCGCGATTTGTCTTAATTTTCGTTGCGCCCCTCGCAACGAGGGAACCCCCTCGGCCTTGGCGTGATTCACTCTCCCTCCTCGATCCATCGGGTCGCGAGTGCTTCGAGCTCAAACGGTTTCTCGCGTTTTATTTTTTAAATTTTTTATTTACTGGATTTTTTTATTTTTTTTAATTAAAAATTTTTTGGATTTTTAATTTTTGTAATTTATATTTTTTGGATTTTTAACTTTTTAAACATTTTAAATTTTTGATATATTTATTTCTTTTAATTTATGATTTTTTTCGGATTGTTGTTTTCTCAAATTGTAAATTTTTTTGGTTATTTATTAATTTTTATTTTGGATTTCTTTTTGCTTACTTTTAATTCATTTTTATTTTCATTATAGAACAACATTAAATAATTGCCCGTCCCATTGACTCTTAAATAACAGCGAAATATTTATAGAAAAAAAAACATATAAAAATAAATTTTAAAAACTGCAATGACAAAAAAAAGCTTCAAGGCCATAAATTTCTGTCGATACCGATAGAACAGATAAAAATACAAATTTCGATCGAAGAAAAAATTGACGATGAATTAACGAGGACACGTGAGTAAATATCATATAAAAAGAAGATAAATTTCAATGTTAACGAAGCGTTTCTTCGGGTAACGGGTCTACGGGTTAGAAAATGATTTTTTTTAGGCTGGTACTTGCTTCCGTTAATCAAACGTTTGTCGGGACGTTTGATTCTATTACAAGTGTTTTTCGAGGCAACCTTATCACGGATCTCGGGCGAAAAAGTAGCTCATGAAATAATCGGTGTGTTTACATTCGTTACTGTCAATATGATGGGAGGCCGATACAAATCTCTCTCAATTACATATTCTACCTCGATTTGCTATTTTTTAAATAATTCTTTTTTTCCTTTTTTTCTTTATCGAACATTTTGGGTTTTATCAATGACGATAAAATATTCACGAACGGAAGTTTGTTCTGAGATAGCGTTTAATTTCTCGATGGATAAAAATATTAGTGATAAAAAAAGGGACGGGGAGACATTTCCGTTGAAAGAAGTTTGAATGTCACACCTGACTTTACGTATGGTCCAGGTCTGATTGGCCTCGTTCGATTTACCTAACCGGGCACTTTCATGGAACAGACCAAGAATATTGGAAAATCCAAACGAACCCAAATAGATTCGAAAAAGCCCAAACGAACCCAAACGGATCCAAACAATCATAAACGAACCTAAACAAATTTCAACAAACCCAAACAAACCCCATCAATATAAGGCATAAAAAATTTGAAAAAAAACCATTTCCCTTGAAAAAACTACCAGACAATAAAAGACACCCCAGAAAATCCAAAGTCATATCAATGCCTCGTCGTTCGTGAATTTCGAAAGAACGGTTACAAAAAAAAGAAGAAAAAAAAAATAAAACACGAAGAAAGAAAAGTGACTTTTCCACCGGTGTGCACACGTGCTCGACGTTGTTCATAGAAATGATAAATACACGGTAATTAAGTGCAACATCGAGAGAGGGAGAAAGAGAAAGAGAGAGGAAACTCTTTCCACCCCCCAAGCCCTTCCTCATCCTTTCGTCTGCACTCCACGTTAATAAACACACTTTATATACGCGTTCTATGCCCGCGTACGGGCAACGCCGTGAATCGAGGGACACGTTCAAAGCTCCGGCTTTGCTCGAAAAAAAAAAAGAAAAAAAACGAAAAAAAAACCAACATCAACCCCCACGTATATACGAATATACATGGGCAGCCGATTCCCTCATACGAGGTGGTAACGGGCGTGGAACAACGAGCGAAAAGAAAGGATGAAAAAAAAAAACTAGCTAGGATAATATATGGCTCGCCAAACCAGCAAACGCAGCGCGAGAGAGAAAAATCAACGGCAACAACAACAACAAAAAGAGGCAACAAAAATTCTCACCCTTAACCTCTCTCTCTCTTTCGACACCCTCGCGCACCTTTTTTTCCTTCCACGTTCACCCACTCCGTGTCAATCCGGAACTCCCGAGCGCTCTTTCAAGCTCTCTGAATATTTTCATCCCTCTCCATTCATAATGTCATTATTGCAAGCCCCCCCTCCTCATCTCTCTTTCCCCAAACCCCCTAGAAAACTCGATAAACTCGAACGAGTTGATTCTAGCTCTGATGCGATTCCATATTTTCTCTCTTCGTCTCTTCTCTCACTTTTTTCATCCCCCCTCGATTCCACGCTTCGACACTCTCCTCTCTTGCCTAATTATATAATTGTTCGGCAATTACGAGAACGGATTTTAACGAGAATTCTGGTATTTATGGTTCCCCTAATTACTCGGGCATTCTTATCCGTAGATTTATCCTTAAACGATAAAAAAATCGGTTCGACAGGTTTTTTATTCCACCCCCTTCGATTTCGTGAAAATATATCGACGAAATGTCAAAAATTTCAGAATCGATTTACATTTGTCCATTTTTTTATTCGATTTTAAATTGAGACTTGGAATCGAAAATTTTGCGCTTTTAATAATTGTTGAAATTAAATTCGACGCTTTTGGCGAGTGCTTGACGGAAGTTTCGTCAGTGATTGTACGTCTGATCCAGTCGATGACCGAAAAATACTCAATTTTTATATTTAATTTCCAATTTTATGAAAGTTTTTATTATTATTATTATTTTTATATTCAACGTCACCGTAATTGTATTATTGTCAAATAGTAACCGAA
Organism: Ophioninae sp. B BG-2022a; assembly: GCA_030522765.1. NCBI lineage: Eukaryota > Metazoa > Arthropoda > Insecta > Hymenoptera > Ichneumonidae > Ophioninae sp. B BG-2022a. Next base: position 3,648 of record JAPYZJ010002943.1, on the reverse strand, counting down.
AAATTCAATATATATTGAGTTTTCTAATGATCGCTGATTAAATCATAGTTAAAATTGATTTTGTTTCTATTTTATATATTAACTGATAAACGCTGCAATCTTTTAAAAATATTTTACCTCGATGATATAATATTTCCAGACGTTTCGAAAATAAACTTCTACATAATTATTTTTTTTTGTCGGATTCCCGAACCCAAACAAACCCAAACAGGCTACGAAAATATCCAAAATTACCCTATAAAAAGAAAATTTAAACCGAAACAAATTTTTACAAAAATATGGATAGAATTCAGGACTGAAAAACTGGGTTTAAAGCATCATGAAAACATATATTTTCCGCTCCAAAAAAATCTTTCTTGAAAGCATGAAATTTTTAATGATTTTTTATTACGAAAATTGTCAACGAACGTCGGTTGGACATTTCAAAATCTATTCGGATTTCAACGTGGAACGGCCTTGTGAAATCTCCACGGGAATGTGGCAGATATCGGAATCCTCCCCAACAAATTTCTCTGGCCGGGACGTACTTGTATCAATAACCGGTGTACATCGAAGCGACGGGTCTGTAGTCCGCACCACCACCCCGTGACAACTCAATTCATCAATGTTGTACACGAGTGAATGAATCAAGCCGCGAATATGCTCGGTGCCCGATACGACCGCCACGTTACAGTCTCCTCGCTGGTACAATGAAAACGATAACGCGAAATACTGGGCCCCAATTATGGGCTCCAAAATCGCATCGTTGCGATGCAAAAAATTTTTATTTCGATTTTCTTTTTTATTTATTATTATTAACAAATATTTATGTATATTTATCATTGTGCAAAAAATATTATATCTCTATGATTTTTTTCTTATTTTTACTATAATTAAAAATGTTTACTATATCTTTATAATTATTTTTGTATTTTTGTCATTATTAAAAATTATTATATCTTTATGGTTTTTTCGTATTTTTTAAATTATTCAAAACGATTATTATTTCTTTACGTTATTTTTCGTATTTTTATCAGTATTTCAAATGACGATTATTTCTTTATCTTTCTTTTCTTATTATTATCATTATCAAAAATTGTTATTACATTTTTATCCTTATTCCCATTTTTATTATTACCAAAAATGATGATTATTTCTTTATTATTATTTTACCATTATCAAAAATAATAATTAAATCTTTCCAATAATTTTCTCCTCCCTATTATCATAAAAAATAAAAAACCCAGATTTATCGCAAATACCTAAACAAGAAAAAACCCCAGAAAAATGCCTGTCTCTTTCTAGATTCGTTTGGTTCCCTCCTCACGCCTCCCTCTCAAAACCTCAATTTTCAAAAACCCTTCCAAAAAATCCCCCAATAATCCGTCACCAATTTCCGATCGAAACTTATCCTCAAAAATATTCTGCAAAATCTCTCACACAGGCATTGAAGACGTGACGAAAAGGGGGAACCCTTGATTTCAAGGGGTAGAAATCGGGCCCGCGTACTAATTACTTAAAACTCGCAATTAAGTACAGCCCTCGGGGGTATTAAGAAGATGAGGAAAAAAAACGAAAAAAAAAAAAAAAAACGAAGTAAGGCAGGAAAAGAATCCAGTGGAATATAAGGGGGGCGAGAGAAAGTCTCCGGAAGCGCATTTCGCACTTGCCTCCTTCACCCTCCCCCCTCTCCCCCTTTCCCCTCGTTTCTTCTCTTGCATCCAGGGGGCGCGCGCTTTACTCCCCGTCACTTTTCTTTTTTTTTCTTTTTCACTCCAGTCTAGTGAGTAAATTTTCTGGTGTGCGTCTCCTTCCTCAAGGCGAGACGCCGTGCGCATCACTCCTCGCAAATTAATTGAGGCGCATCCACACCCCGCTTGGCTCGTAACTTCGAGTCTCTCGTTTTCTCTTCGCGACAGTAGTTCATCTCCACCTTCTTTGCCATCCCTTCGTTTCCTCCCTCGACGTTTCAACCAAATCCCCCCCCCCCCGGCCCCTCGTCTCTTGACGGATACGACCGTGTCTTGTCGGTACTTCCTTGCCTGTGCGCTACGCGTCTCGTTGCCTCGCGAGTCACTCATACACTTGGTTGAACACGCACGGTATCAACCCTCCCCCCCTCCCTCCTCGTCTTCAAAACTCGTATTTTTTTCGTTTTTTTTTCTTTATTTTTCGCACACTTTGGACGGACAAGTTTGTTGGAAATTTTCATGCCTCGGAATCTGTTTAGAGATGTTGTGACGTAATCAAGATAGAATGTAGAAAATTAAGGAAAAATCGTGACGTATCTTTTGAGAGATAATTGTTTGAAAAATTACGTGAATTTTCTTGAGTGGCTGGCTTATTGTAGAGGATAAAAAATTTGAAAAGGTTTCATGGGTTGGTAATGAATTAATCGGTAGGACCAATTCGACTATTTGGATCAAATTTGATTGGAAAGGTACCCATGGGACTGGGTTGAAGAATCTGAAAAGTGGTGGATTCAAAGAGGACAGACTGGAGCCTACTTCTAGGCCAAAAGAGTGTCGATAGGATCAAATTTATCAAAAATCAACTTGAAAAAATACGTTTCTAAGTTCAATGGGAGGACCAGTGAGGCGCATGGGCAGTATTTTCTTTTCGAAAGCGAAAATTTCTATCGCTGACTAGTCGAAGATATAAATTTTGGTAGACAAGTTTACGTTGAAGGCTTCTTCGTTCCTGGTCTAAATATAGATGGGACTGGTAATGATTCATAAGAATATTTCTGCATATGTATATAAATATATATACTCATTTTTACTCGATGTGGCGAGAGCGGAACGGTAGTGCCAAGATTATATATATATATACATATATACATATATATATCCTTCTCTCTCTCTTTTTCTCTCTCTCTTTCCCTATATACATATATAAATGTATTTAAACATATATACATATCTATGTACATATTTGAAAAATAATAATAATAACCAGCTCTACTACCTGTGAGGCTGACGATGACGCGAAGACCCCCGAACTGGCAGAGCCACAGCAGGCGGAATATTTTGAAGCGAATATTTTAAACCTATATGTACATACATATACATATTGTTTTACATATATATATTTGTCTTATTATATGAGACCCAGCAATCTTCGGAAGCCAGGAACGTCCATCAATTAATGAAGAATGACTCAACCGCGACACTAGTACCTACAATCGAAAATACAAAATATTTTCACGCGACCTTCTTTTCAGTCTCGGAATCGATCGGGAAGGGCAATTACGGGGCAATCGAGTTTTCGTCGAAAGCACTGCACAAAAAAATCGTATTTTTGGAAGTTTTTAACGATTTTTTCATGAAAATTTTGGGTTTTGGGGAAAATTAATGGTAGATTCGTGCTCAGGGGATCAAATTACATCAAAATAGACCAGTTAAAAAAATATTTAAAATCGAAAATTTTTTTGGATTTTAGGGCAAAAAAAGTTTTTTTACTCAATCATCGATAACTTTTTTTCCTTTAGGATTTGGTACTCCGCTCTGTGCTCAATCTGTTCGTTATGATTTTCTCTTCAAAATGCTTTTTTTTTAATTGAAATCCGATTATTTTTCGATTTTTGGCAGAATTTCAAAGTTGGACCATCGATTTTTGCCAATTTTTCCATACATACCCCTTTGCCTCTTTTTTTCCGATTTTTCAAGT
>JAPYZJ010002942.1:0-20292 GCA_030522765.1 Ophioninae sp. B BG-2022a | reverse complement strand
CACCTTTGCCAGCAGCCCATTTCGAATCAATACAAGAAAATAAAATAACAACTATATAATTCAAAATAATGAAATTGCAAAAAATAAAAGAAAAAAAATTAAGTAGATGAGAGAGAGAGAGAGAGGGCGAGTGGAGGGAATGAAGGAGGAGAGGGATGCGGAGGCTGCGACCCAGACAGTCGGACTATCGACGCTCTTCATGAATGGAGAGTCCAACTCGAGGAAGTGCATTTCATCTCTTTCTCCCTCTCTTTCTCGCTTAACCTCTATATATTTTCCTCTTCTCGACTCGCCCTCCCTCCCTCCCTCCCTCTCTCCCTCTTTCTCGCTCTCTTTATCTCCCTCTCTCTCATGTGTGATACTCTCAGGCCATCCTTCCCGTTGTAACTGTACCACTCATTTAAATGTCTCTTTAAACGCGTGTATTGTCGAATGAACGTAAAGTGGGCGCCCCTGGTGGACGGGGGAACCAAGGCGAACGCATCATCGCCTCGAAGAAAGATGCTGAGATGCAACGAACAGGAGTGGGAAGAAGGGGAAGAAGAGTCAGATGAAGAAGAAGAGGAAAGTGGAGAAGGAGGCGATAAGCGATGATTATGCTGATAGTGGCACTCGATGATGATAATGATGATAATGATGATGGTGGAAAACATGTGTATTTTTCGTTGTGTTTGGGCTTGTTTGATTTTATTTAGGTTATGATAGTGATAATGATCGTGCTGATTATATTGACGATACCAATAATAATGATTTTGATCAAGATGATAAAAAACATGTGAGTTTGGATTTGTTTGGGTTTATTTAAGTTGATGATGATGATAATGATGATACTGATGATGATGATGATAATGATGAAAAACATGTGTGTTTTTCGTTGTGTTTGGGTTTGTTTGATTTTATTTAGGTTATGATAGTCATAATAATGAGGCTGATGATATTGACGATACCAATAGCAATGATACTGATTATCAAGATAATAAAAAACACGTGAGTTTGGATTTGTTTGAATTTATTTAAGATGATGATGATGATGGCGATGATGATAATGATGATACTGATGATGATGGTGATGATAAAAAGCATGTCCGCTTTTTTTCTGTTTGGGCTCGTTTGATTTTATTTAGGTTTTGATAGTGATAATGATAGTGCTGATGATCTTGACGATATCAATAATAATGATGCTGATTATCAAAATGATAAAAAACTTGTGAGTTTTCATTTGTTCGAATTTATTTAAGTCGATGATGATGACGATAATGATACTGATGATACTGATGATGATGATGATGATGATGATGATGATGATGATGATGATGATGATGATGATGATGAAAAACATGTGTGTTTTTCCTTGTGTTTGGGCTTGTTTGATTTCATCAAGGTTATGATAATGACAATGATGGTGCTGTCGATATTAACGACACCAATAATAACGATGTTCATTATCAAGATAATAAAAAACATGTGAGTTTTAATTTGTTCGAATTTATTTAAGATGATGATGATAATGACGATAATGATAATAACTACGATGATGGTTATAAAATTCATATAAGTTTGGTTTTGTTTGGATTGATGGTTCTTCAAAGCGGTGTTGATGATTGTGATGATGATGAAGATGACGAGAGTCATCTGGTTTAGTGTCAGCATCGTGTGACTTCTTGCTCGCGCCACCCGAAGACTTTGACGTACAGCTAAACTTAGACGCACCTCCGCATAACTTTGCCTCCTTGGCTCTCGTTCTCTCCCTCTTCGTCTCTCTTTCTCTCTCTTCCTCGCCGCCAAAAAAATACCGCAGCGATCGAGAGAGAGAGAGAAAAAGAGAGGGAAGGATAAAAACGTGTATTAAGAGAGAAACGTCATTGAAAAAATATATTTCTACGATGCAACAGATATTTTTTTGTCCGGTTGCTCTCATGAATAAAGACGACAATTGGCCTTGTTTACTGCTGATTTATTTATTTATTTATCCGGATCACGATGCCTGATTTATTGCTACAAAGTTTCCGTGACACAAAATGTCCGAGCGGAACTTGTAGGAATTTTCTAGAACCGGATGTACATCGCAACAGCCAAATTTGCGAAATAACTCATTGTCATTTGGATTAAATCCAAGCTACAAAACTATCGACATTTCCTCATGTTAGAATTCAATAAAATTGCTCGCGAATGAAAACATGATTTTTGAAGTGGTTTTTGGTAACTACGTTAACTAAAATTGTTTTTAATTTAATTACGGGAGTTTTCTTACCGTTTTGATGGCTTCCAGCGCCGCTTTAGCACACCGAGCATGAAGATTAGTAGTGCTGTGCGGATTCCCAGGTGAAGAGCCGATCTCTCGATCCACGGAGCTCCAAATCCAATAATTAAAATCACTAAACACCTGTGACAATCACCGAAGCACTTGTTCTCTCCTGATTAATAATTATTCTTCTTTTTATCTTATTTTTTTATTATTCGATCGTCGCTTTTAACAATTTTTAAAGTTTTTTTCACAATTTTCTTTCCGTCGATTATTTCAGGTTTTTTTTTAATATAATTTTAAAAAAATTTTATTTCGTGTAATAATTAAGTAAAGTCAGATCGCTCGATTCGACCTCGATCGATTCTTATTTTCGACACGCTCATCCTTCCTGCCACTCCCGTAATATCTTCTCACGTTTTAAACATTCGTTGTGTGACTCGCAATTAATTCTGTAAAATCCAGCATTCGGGTTTGTACAATTGGATAATTAAATATATTTAAATACATGCCCAATGTTGGTCGTTATTATTTGATTAATTTAAGAACGTTTGCAATAATTTACTATTTTTTCTCAAGGTTATTAAATTTAAATTTATCGTTGTCTTTAATATATAAAAATTATGTTTTTATAAATAATTTTTTTTCCTAATATTAATTTGTTTATACATCATATAATGTTAGTGTAAAAATATATCATTTTTATGGAATATATATTTGTATATTTATTATATATATTTTTGAATTATGTATGATGAAATATTATTATTATTATTATTATTAAAAACTATTTAAAAATTGTGTATTTTTTTACAAGAATTTCTTATTTGATACGAATTTTATTATCTATTAACACTTTGTCTGCCATAGGGGTCACCGGCAAAATTTTTAAGTTATTTATCGTATTTCATATCTCCATTTTTAATTGCACATTGCAACTTTCAGTTGAGCAGTTTCAGCAATCAGTTCATTCGCTCTGATAATTTTCATTGCATCCATTTTTAATCAGGAAAAATTAATTTTGCTTCCAGGAAATTTGTATAGTCAATTCGACTACGTTCAATTTATTCGTCAATAATAAAATTGGTGGAACGAAGATTTTTCGTTTTTTTTTTTGCTTTTTCGAAATGGATGTTTTTTTTTTAATCTTTTTGGCAATATTTTGGAGGAGACAGACGCGATCAAGTACGCTCGTAGTTCACTTTAGCTGACGACGAATCGCACGCAAGTGTATTTACTACGTTTCTCGTGTGGCCTGACACCGCGTGAATTCCCTCGTGTGAACAAGCTCAGAACCAGTTCCAGAACGTTACACGTACGTTCGAGTACAGTTTCGATAGCTGTTTATTTAGACTCGAAATAGGCTCTCGTCGTGTAGAAACGGGAGAGAGGGTGAAACGAAAAAAGAATCATTGATAACACTCGATAAGATACAGAATTAAAGAGGGCATGATGATGAGAGACGAATAGGAAATTAGGTGTATTTGCACGGAAATTTACGAGGTAATCTCACGTCAACTCGCACACGTTTTCGTTACTCGAAAGAAGCTACGAAAAAAAATGTGCCAGAATCTCTCGAAAATTCGAAAAATTTTAATTTTTCGAAAATAGTTTTTTTTCGCGCAATTCCGATCGTTTAAACAATTGTACAACACATTGAAAATTTGGTACGAAATTATTGAAAAAATTGGACGATGTTTTGTCGATTTATTCACAATCAATTTGTCAATTGTATTTTCATTTTTATCTATTGCATTTTTTTTCAAATATTTTAGATGCATTTTAATGTGACATCTAACCATTTCATTTTAATGACAAATTAATCGATTTAATTTTTATGACAAGTCTTTGAATATTATTTTATTTAAAAGTTTTCAATTTCATTTTAACAAAAATATTGTCACTTTCATATGAATTATTCAATTAAATTTCCGAGTCAAATTTTTAAATGAAATTTTATTAAAAAATCTTTCATCAGCTTTGTATTAAAAATTGTTCAATTGCATTTCGATTTTAAATAAATCAAGAGGCCTCGAATTTCAAAGTTTCGAATTTAATTACACATTTTGTCAATTCAGTCACTCTAATTACGAATATTTCAATTTTCGAAATCCGGGAGAGCTTTGTTGTCCTTTTTTGTTGATTATTATCGATAGAAGTAACTCAAGAAATTGAACAATGAGCTAGCTTTCTCATTGGTTCAATTCGCTGATCATTCGGTGGGCAAAATAAATCTTCGAGTTGCCGCAAACTCTATAATTACGGTATTACTCGTGTATGCAAGTACGTGTTCGCTCTTACGTCCGTTCTCCTGTTCACAGATATTTATAATTAACTAAGCTTGCTCCGATTTTCTTTCGAATCGTGTGCCGAAAAACAGGCCCGTTGCCAAATTTATTATTATTCATAAATTGAACGACAATCACGAAGGTCATTAGCATCGCTGAAAATCATCAGTCCAGACCGGATGTAAAATTGGCAATTTCAATATCCAAACGTAAATGATTTTTAATGGAGCAAAAGCGATCATTTCATTCAAAATTCCAAAAAAGAAATTTCGCATTTTAGAATTTGTTTCTTCGTATTTAACGAATTTGATATTTCACCAATTAGATATTTTATTAAACATGTTAGTATTTCGGGGCTTTAGTAATTCACAAGTTTGGTATTTTACAATCTTGATTATGTTATTTAATGAACGTTGGTATTTTTAAAATTGGCCATTTCATAAATTTGTCATTTTACAAATTCGCTGTTTTACGAAATCTTTTGGTGTTTTACAAATACATATTTTTTGTTTTGCAATTTACCGACTTTACATTTTTTAATTATTTTTTTATACAAATATTTTGTGTTGTACAAAAACACAAGTAGAATGTATTTTTTGTACGTTTATGTTTTTCTCTTATTTTTCGTTATTCATAACCAAAAAAAAAAAAAAAAAAAAAACTACGTCACACCAGTAAATATTACTTAATTCTCATTGGCTAAAATGTCTTTTCAATTAAATTTCAATCGATTAATTATTTATTTACTTTAATCGCTATTTTTACATCTTAATCGTGGATGATTCCGGTTTTTTGTCAATATTAATGAAACCCGGGTGCTTTGATTAAAATTTTTCCCGGCTTATTTTGATTTTTTTTTTTTTTTTTTTTGCTTTTTTAGCAGAAAATGAAGCAAGAAAGAGATACGCGCGCGCGCCAACAAGCAAACCGACTGCTCGTCGAGCACCAACTAAACGCCGACGAGAAAATTCACGACGACACGAAGACTGGTGTACAGTGGCGAACGTTTGGAGGCAGCAGCGTCGAGTGAGCCGCACGAGGTTTCTGCTTCCCCGTTGCGCGTTACGTTCCGGGTGCCCCGCGTTTCGTTTCCCACTACGAGCTCACCGAGCCGGCAGTGCCGTCGCGATACACCCGCTATCCTCAGAGCGACATCACCCCGAATTACCCAACGAGACCAATCCAATTATCTCTTTTTTCATTCGTTATTCATCTTATGGAGAATTATTCATTTTATTCGTAATTAATAATTTTATGAAAAATTATTGATTTTTTTATAAACTAAAGGTTGTATCAATTTTATGAAATTTTTTCATATTAGAATGATCAATTTTTGAAAAATCGACTTTTGTATAATTGAAGATTTTTTTGTTTATTGAAAGGTCTTCGTCGTACGGAGGATTATTCGTTTTATTCATAATTATGCATTTTATGGAAAATTATTGGTTTTTTAGTAAACTAAAGGTTGTAGGACAAATGATCAATTTTATGACATTTTTTCATATTATAAGAATGGTCAATTTTTGAAAATTGACTTTTTTAAATAAACAATTTTTTGTTTATTAAAAATCCTTCATCTTATAGAGAATTGATCATTTTATTGATAATTACTAATTTTATGAAAAATTATTGGTTTTTTGATAAACTAAAGGTTGTCGGACAAATTATCAATTTTATGAAACTTTTTCATATTAGAATTATCAATTTTTGAAAATTGACTTTTTTTTAATTAAACATTTTTTTGTTTATTGAAAATTCTTCATCTTATGGAGAATTATTCATTTTATTCATAATTACGCATTTTATGAAAAATTATTGGTTTTTTGATAAACTACCGGGTGTAGGACAAACTATCAATCTTATGAAATTTTTTCATATTATAAGAATGATCAATTTTTGAAAATTGACTTTTTTTTTAAACAAACAATTTTTTGAAAATTAACATTCTTTTCAAAATCAACATTTTTCTACAAACAATATGTTTTAAAAATAAGCAATTTTTGGAAAACGAACAATTCTCTTTCCAAAAGATTTGCAAGCAACTTTTGCAAAAAATTTCAATTATCTGACAATTGCATGGCTACAATCAATTAAAAAGAAAAAAACAGAGAGAATTCTTTGAGGATGACGAACACGATGAAAAGGAAGAGTGAAAAGGGTTCCCCATTCCTGACACCTCCGGATACCGAGCTAGACAAAAATGTCTCTTGTGAAAAAATTGAATCCCTTCCCCCTCCACATCTTACGAGATCCATCATCTGAAGTCTCATTCGTTCCATCATTATTTTCCAATATAGATGTACCGAGGGAAACCCTAGTGAGAGACGAGATCCGGAGTCTCGACTGAAGTCACGAAAGAATCGACGTTAATTAGCACGTCGAGCTATCAACGACGTGGAGAGAGAAAAAGAGAGAGAAAGAGAGAGAGAGAGAAGAAATATTCGCAACGAGCCCAGCGATCATTGTTGGATCGGTTCCGGCTCGTTTGTTTCGTCGCCAACATCAAACGAACGCACTCTCCACTCGCGATCGTCGCTCTAATAATTAAAGTATTAATATCCCATAAATTTAATTTCGATAACGAGAACTCTTTCATCGCCGGGGACTTGTTATAAATAATTTAATGCCCTTTTGTCTCCGATTTAAGCCCTTTTTTTTAAAGCATATTTTTAATAAGCTAATTTCGAAAAAAGCATAAATCGATTTTCAAACATAATTATTTTCTGGGAAAATATTCTCGTTCCAGGAAATTCCCAAAAAAGACGTCAACATTTTTTGTTCAAAGCTTTTCGATTTTTTTTCACTAAAAGCATTTTTTTTTTAATCATAAAATGAAAATTTGAACATTGTTCAATCAAGCTTGCGTGAAAAAAAAAATTTTATGCAAGCGCAACACTTAAAAAAAAAATGTTGACAAAATTTTAATGATTCTTTTATTGTTATACTTAGTGTATCACCAAACGTTTTTAAAAATATATTTGTACATAAATCACTTCCATTTTGTATACAAATTGAAAAAAAGAATTATTTTCGAAGTTGATTGTAACAATTTTCGAGGTATTTTTATTTAAGAAAATTGAATGTTTTGCGTTTGGCTACAAAGGCATTTTTAAGTACCTTTCTGGTATCTGCCTGGAACGTATCTTGTATGTGATAATTATATATATATAATAGAGTTTTTTTGCACAACTTATTATAAAGTTTTATACAAAATTATGTGATAATTATATAATTATTTATAAGTATATATTACCAATATTATTATTAATCACTAATATTATGAATAGTAGTAATAACAATAATAATGTGTTATAAATAAGACATATAATTACCATATAATTATATATAATTTATAAACAACCAATATTTTTAATTATTACACGTCTTAATATTATTAAAAATACCATTGCGTTACAGATCCACTCCAACATTTGAATATTGAAATTTTTCGAAACGTTTGATGAAAAGTTTTATTAAAAATTTTGATCGAAGCTACTGGAAAAACAAAAAAATTAAGTGCTTATTAATAAAGCTGGAAAAATATTAAACTTTTTGAGGAAATCGTATAATTAGTCACGACCGTATTTTTTTTCATTTTCCCTCTCTTTTTTTACCCCTCGTTTTCACTGGTAACTTCGTTTTATAGGAACCCATAAATTCTCATCCCCTTAAATTTCTCGGTGTGTACTAGTTTTGGCTTTTGCGCGCTGACTCGACCCTCCATTTTCTCACTAGCGCCAATGCAAGCTGCATACGGCCATCGATTTTTCGTTCCTCTCACCAGTACACACGTCACCCCCGCGCAAGCAACGCAGTGCAACGCGCTGCGGGGAGAAAAAATGCGCAGGCTCGCGAAATTCTTCGAGAAAATTCTACCTCCGATTTTTACTTTTTGCCCAATATCATTACAATTGCATCTTAATGCAACCCTCGTTAATCTCCATCCCAAAAATACCAACGTTTTTGTTCATTCAACATTTTTATGTGGTGACGAAAAAAAAAACAAAATTCTTGTACAGTGACGTAAAAAAGTTTGTTCGATGCTTTTACGACCTTTTTTGTAAATAAATACTCCCACTGAAAATGAGTGAAAAACGTGGCTGCAAAATAATTTCAAAATGGGAAAATAATAGTGGAATGGAAGAAAAGGGAAATCTGAACATTTTTTATGTTGTTATTATTTTATTGGTATTGGCTGATTATCTGCTATTTATTTTTCTGTTTTCATACCATTTATATACGAATTATTTATTTCTTTATTTTATAATAAAAAATATTCATTATTAATTTATTTATTTGGGACTAAAAAATATTAATAATTTATTTCTTTATTTTATACTAAAAAAATATTAATTGTTTAATACTCTATTTTCTACAAAAAATATACCAAGCATTTATTCCTCTATTTTTACACCAACAATGTACCAATTATTTGTACCTCTAGTTTTATTATTATCTCGAAAATTAAATAAAAAGCCAATAAGGGTGCTTAAAAACAATCTCTGAATTCTATAAATCAAATTAGACCAAAAACAGTATCAGAAGTAAAGAAAAATAGAAATACGTCGATTTTACCGCAAACTTGTAAAATAAATTTGGACTACTCCAATTTATATATAATCAATAAATACGTGAATAATAAAATACCATTTGAAATTTTTCTACCCCATGCCGATTCAAAACGTATGGTGTCGATGAGTAGAACTTATTATTACAATTCACGAGAAAATTTATTTATCGTCCATATTCACACACATACCCATGGCACCAGTACAACGACTATCGAGAGAGAATCAATTATGTTCAACGACAGGTTTATAGTTCCCGTGGACTCTCGGGGACCTCCGGGGAACCCCCCCCCCCCCTCCATCTTTCAGTCCACTAATACGTTCCTTTTTTCCAAAGCCCTATAATGCTGCAAGATGAAGAGACCAGTGAATCCAGCAGCACATGAGAAGACTATCAGAAAAATGAATCGAACGACGCGGGAGATGCACACATGGATTCATATATATATATATAAAAATATGTACAGGGTGATCGGTAATTCGACCTAGTCCTTAAAAGGCCTAATTCTAGAGTCCCTTTATATAAAATTAAACCCCATGAACTAGGTATCAAAATCAAGTCATTTATTATGATTTTACGATTTTTATAAATTTTTAGTTGATACAAACAAATAGGAAAAAAAAAATACTTATTTGTAAATATTTAAATTGTACTTTTCTGAAAACTGGAAAATGAATGATGATATTAAAAAATGATATTCTAATGATGATAATATCGAAAAAAGGCTAAAGACAAAATGACGAAAATCACGATCGGTGTTAGACGAAATTTACGAATAAAAATCATTTAAAAATTTGGACTTCTTAAACTACGAAATCGTCGAACATACATAGGAGAGATTTGGAACCCTTCAATATCATGTGAATTTTATCTTTGGATGTCAGTTCTCCGGTCACCCTGTGTGTATATATGTATATGGGGCATTCCATGCCGATTCGATCTGAGTTTGACACGTCACCTCTCCGATTTGATCCGCGATTTTTTATGTTATTGTACTATCTCTGAAAGGCACTCGAGAATTTTTTCAGATTTTTTTGGAACGATTTGACTTCACAATATTTTTTAAAAACAAAAGATTAACGCCCGAATTTAAAAATCGGAAAAAAATCAAATAAATCTTGTGTTACATATCAAACACTGTAAGCGTTGAAAAAAAGTGGGCGCGCGTTTCGTTTGGCCTACAACGCGCTTTTTCCGCCAAAAAAATGAAAAAAAAAAATTTTTTTATAGAATCAATAGCCCACAAAACAGAATAATTCTTTAAATAGTCTGAAAATATTCTGATCATTTCTACATAATATCATATAATCTTTTTCGTCTTCAATTTTTTTTCATTTTTCCTCATTCATTTTTTTTTTCGAAAACTCTCTCTCTAGGCCAACCGAAACGCGCGCCCACTTTTTTTCAACGCTCACAGTGTTTAGTATGTGACACAGGATTTTTGTGATTTTTTTCCGATTTTTTAAATTCGGCGTAAATTTTTTGTTTATAAAAAATATTGTGAAGTCAAATCATTCCGAAAAAATCTGAAAAAATTCTCTCGTGTCTTTTAGAGATAGTACTATAGCATAAAAAATCGCGGGTCAAATCGAACAGGTGACGTGTGAAATCCAGGTCGAATCGGCATGGAATGCCCCATATATATATATATCAGTGGGTGCACAGTTGCACATCTGGAGTTCAAACGTTATTTTGGGTTACCTCATCTTTTCAAATTATTATCTTCACTCAACCAAATCCTCAGACCGATTGTTCGTCTCATTCAAGCAAAATTAATTTTTAAAAACATACTAAAAATATTAATACATCGAAGAAAATAAGTACTTTTAAACGAGAGAGAGGAATATGAAAAGATGAGTGAATTTCGCGTAAAAAGTCCTGTGCCTAATTCCATAAAAAAAGTCCATCGTAATTTCCGTCGAATATAAATTGTTCGCCCAAGGTCATTGACGTAAATACCGGGTGTTAATAAAACGTTCAATTTTCTCGAAACATTCGAAAATTTTCAAATTTTCGAGGTCCTGAAAAATCGACAATTTTTTTTGGAGGAAAATAAAATAGATAAATCGAAAAATTTAGCGCAGGTTTGTCAGGGAAATAAAGAGAGATTCTGTGGCACCAGATGGCGAATTTGCTACGAATATACCGCTGCGAGAAAAGGAACTGACGGGCTGACGATAGGATCATATAAGGACAAAAAAGAAATACACGAAGGAGGACGAGTGCAGGAAGAATAAGGGATTGGTATGTATATTGTACGAGCGATCGAGAGAGAGAGCGAGGAAGGGGCAAAGGGGCAGGTAAGAGAACGTCTCAGAATATCAATTGCCATTTCCTGCTCAGGGCGCTACGCAGTCTCTGCGACGAAGAAGCAAAAATAAAGAAAATCCTGTTCAGCTAGAAAACGACGAGCATTCTTGCGAAATTAACTGTCAGGCTCGAATTTACATTTCAAACTGTCGATGGATTCAGACTTTTTTATTCGCTGCTCTCAATTTTGTAGCAATTTTTAATTTTAATCTCCGAATTATATAACCTCCTAATTATATGATTATTAATTTTTATTTTAATCTCCTAATTATGTGATTTAATTTACGATCTAATTTAATCTCCTAATTATATGATTTAATTTATGATCTAATTTAATCTCCTAATTATATGATTATTAATTTAATGTACTAATTTCCTAATCTTCTAGTTTTTAAATGTCCTGCTTTCCTCACCTCCTATTTTTCTAATCCCTTGGGTTTCTAATCTCAAAATTTTCTAATCTTCTAATATTTTAATTTCCTCTTCGCGTAATTCCCCAGCTCCTTAATTTCGTAATTCCCAAATTGCCACATTTCATAATCTTCCGGTCTCTTAATTTCCTATTTTTCTGATCGCCTATTTTTTTTTCTATTTGGTACATCCCAATTTTCCTAATCTTATATTGCCCTAATTTTTTATTTCTCCAATTCCCTATTTTCCAAATCTCCTAATTGCTGTTTCAGCAGCTCAATAATTTGCTGTTTTCCTAACGTTCTATTTTGCGAATCTCCAAACTTTCTAACCTCGTAATTTCTTAATTCCCTAATAAAATCAATATTTTCTATAATTGAAAAATCTCGGAATTAAATAAGTATTTCTTTTATACCGGGATAGCAAAGAATAATACATTAAAGTTAGAGAAAAAAAATGTGGTTCCGGCCGGGATCGAACTGGCGACCTTCTGCGTGTAAAGCAGACGTGATAACCGCTACACCACGGAACCAACTTGATTTATCATTGCAAGAAATTTATAGAAAGGCACAAAACCGGAAAATTGAAATAATTAAATTACAATAAATAATGCTAAATTCACTAAGCGAGCAATGACAATAAACAATAAGTGAAAAAAAGAACGAATAATTCATCATAACGTACAATAATTGTGCGTTCGATAAATAAAAAAAAATTTAATCCAATGATAAGGTGATGGCGAGGCGCATTTCCCGAGCAGGGCGAAAAGGAATTATTCAGTGCAATTAATGTTGCTCAATTATGCAGAAATGTACACGCATTGTTTTTTTACGAAATATATCGATAATCGCAGTTTCTACTTTATCGACTGTCGGTATACGCGATACCGATGATCGATAAGTGACTATTTCAGAACCCCCTTGGTAGTTTCCAGGTTGTCCGTCATGGCGCTGGAGTGTCGAAATTTCCGTTAGCGCTAAGAAACAAAGGCACATCGAAATTGCAATTTCGAAAATTGCAAACTTCTAGCGTGGCTAATTGAAAAACGTTTGCGACCTAAAAACCACGTCGCAGGCCTGTGATTCCCTATACGAGTATCTTCATTGAAAAATTTCTTAATTCCCTGATAAAAAAATATTTCCTATAATTGAAAAACCTCGGAATTAAATAAATATTTCTTTTATACCGAGTTCTCAAAGAATAGTACATGAAAGTTAGTACACGAATGGTACATGAAAGTTAAAAGTGATGCAATCGTTTTAGCAAACAATCCGCCAGTCGAACTCTTGTCCACGTGATAATATTCGCAAATATGGCTTCTATTTCAAAGTTCGCATAAAAGAGAAAGAGGATGCCGGAAGTAACGCGTGTTATCATGAATAATCAAACAACTTTTCTCCATGCGATATTTCAAGCCCTACTCCCTACATCAAATTTCGCCAAATTCCACAAATCGCAAAAAAAATACAGATTGTATAACCACGCGAGCATCGTGATGGAAAATGCTGTCGAATAAAAAGTTTGGTTAATATCACGACTTACAGGGTAGAAGAGCCGCGTAGCCATATTCGAACACACACATTTTGGGATCTCAACCATTTGATTCTGTCACATATTTTAAAAGATCCATGAGAAACCATAACTCGTATTTGTTCACGACTTCGAGAAAATATCGTCCGACATTTGTGACATTTAGTTCCGGCGAATGCCGTGGCGCTGCACATCTCGAAATTTCCAATGTGTACGTATATACGTATACATACTCGTACACGAAGCGCGTCGAGAGGCTTTGTGGGGTTTAATCTCTTGTCCACAAATAACTTATATCAAAAGGATTCGTTCCTTACGTATATTTGTTTATTCACACCGACGGCGCTTCCTCTTTCACGTAATCACTTTTTGTGTGTCCGTTTTCTTAACCGTGACTAATGCCGGCTGTCTTCAAACTAAGTATCTTACAACTAGACAAAGGAACAATAGTAATAAACTCTATTTTGAATTTGTAACGGCTCGCAGCCTATTGTCGCTGGCGCTGCGAGCGCCTAGGAATGTACGCTCAATCGGTAAAGAAGTTGGACAAGTTTCGGGTGATGGGGTGGTTCCACCATTGGACACGGAAATCATAGTGTCGCTAGTATCGAAGAGTCAGTTTATACAGCGAACCAATAACCTGGATATCATTGAATAACCGCGCAATAATTCCGAAATCTTCCGTAATTTCGGAATGCAACAAAGCTTTCGAAAGCCTAAAAATTAAACGACACTTACCGGTCGTTTCCAGATCTGTATGGAAAGACCGTGCTCTGCAGTCACACAACTTGATCAAACGGTCATATAACCGTTCTCCGGTCACATGACCGTAAGGCACAAACTTCTCACGAGAGTCGCATCTCTCGTGCGTTTCAGAGTCCTCGCCCCTTCTTGTCGCCACTCCATAGGCCTCGTACGTTTCTTCGTCCGCGTCTTTTCGCAGACACTTTCGCCCCCTTCCCCTCCCCCCTTTCCTGCCAAACCAGTTAAATCGAATTTGTGTGTGCGGCAAAAAGAGAGAAAGAAAGAAAAAAACGTACATGCTTCTCTGCCGCGGATAATACAGTGATCGGGCGATTTTCTAACGGATCATGACCGATATGGGTCTGAGTCTGGACGATATTATCAAAAAAACAAAACCAACGAAACCTGGAGTTATGCGTGGCAGGGGAGGGTAAGCCAATTTTCACTTTTTTTTCCGATACATTTTCTTACACTGAAAGACAATATTTATCCAATAGTGTATTCCCGGTACTTTTCGTCAGTCAAACTTTTTTTTACCAAAATGGTTGGCTTTCCCGAACTTTGGAAAATTTCGACAACGAATATATAAAACTTGTTTGCCGAACTTGGGTTTCCCGTAAATCGAATTCCGAAACAGCATTTCCCAAGAATGAGATATTTTACCGAATCTTTTGGATTCTCGTGCACTCGTATCATAATCCTTTTCCATTCATACCTAGTAGCTCAATGCCCTAAGACTTTTTGCATGTTCGTTCGAAAAACCATGCAGATCTTATGAGGTTCGCAACGTTGCGGCGCAACGAAAATCATTATTTTGTTATTTCTCGATTTCTTTTTCACTCTCGTCGTTATTGAAATACCTCGATAATTATACAAAACTTTATCGTGATAACCTAGAATTCGTATCTGAAAAAAAAATTCTTCGCCGAATAATAGGATTTGAGGAAATGACTAAAATGAGAAAAGAAATTTCGTTGCGTCGCAACGATGCCAACTTCAAGTCCATCAGATTTTTATAATGCGATCTGCTTTATTTTCCCTAATCTTTTTATCCCGCTGTTATGAGTTTTCCAGAAAACCCCTTACTTTGCCTAAACATTGCCATGGTAAAATTCGAAAAGATGCGCACCAATGGCATTTATCACTTCTGGTAATAGAATTCCTTGCGCGATTGCTTTTGTCCATGTTCCATAGTTTCCAGTATTCTTTCCAAAAGATACGTGTTTATTCTCAAAATATATACTTTTTTCAAAATCATGCAGATCCATCGGATACAACTATCCAGATAGCCAAGCGTACCATTGGTACGGCGTACCGCAAATGTGGAGTACGCCGTACTCGTACTGTACCGGTAATGTGGAGGTACGCCGTACCTGTTTTGTACCGGTAATGTGGAGGCACGCCGTATTTCCACAGTGGAGGCACGCCGTATTTCCACAGTGGCGGTACGCCGTATTTCTACAGTGGCGGTACGCCGTATTTCCACGGTGGCGGTGCGCCGTACCGCTACGGTACCAACTCCGTGGCAGTAGGCGAATATCTCAAAAGTATATACACTAGCTCCACGGTAGCTCCACGGTGGAGGTACGGTAGCTCCACGGCGGAGGTACGGTAGCTCCACGGTGGAGGTACGGTAGCTCCACGCTGTAGGAACGGTAGCTCCACGGTTCCGGTACGGCGTACTCCACATTTGCGATACATCATCGGTACTCGGCTATCTGGGTATTCCTAGATGCTTCGTCCACGATAGACCAAAAATTCTGTCCTTCATCATTTTTCTCACGCTTGCAGAATACGCAGAGGTACGAACCGAGGCGCGCGTACCAACGGTTCAACCAGGCAGCATCCAACCGCAACAACGACCTTTGTTGCGGACGCACGTTTCAAGATAATTCAAAAAAACCGCGAAAAGCTCACAGACGCAAGGGATAAACTAGCGGAAATAGCGAAGCAGAGCGACGCTCGTTTGAAGCTGGATAAACTTAGAGCCAGCCAGATTAAAAAAAGTGAAGGTCCTCCGCTCGGCGCTATATCTAGAAAAACTGGCCGTAACGGCAGAGTTTCTCTCATGACGAACAAAATACCAACTCTGGTAGCTCATTCGCAGTCCCAAAATTATATGCAACCGCCGCCGCCGAGCGTACCATCCCGAAACGTCGCTTACAAGCAACCCCGTGTCGAGCCTCATTACATCGTCGACGATATGAGTATGGACTATAACGAAGGTACGTATCGGAATACTTTTACAAATTTTGCGATTGCTGGGAAATGTTGACTTTGGGAAAGACTGCGCTGCACAGTTTTAATAGTGAGAGCCGAAAGTAGAAACTAGAAGGAAATCCCCTTTCAGGCCAGGAGAAAAAAATCTTGCGTAGCTCGTTTTCGATGTTTTCGATCCTAGAAAAATAATTTGAAAAATCCCGCCCCCTCCCGGAAAAGTTCAGATTATACTAAACGCACTACCGTGTGGTACCGCGTCTCGTAAAGTTGATCAAGCGCGAAAATATTTTTGTAAAAGTTGAACGCACGATCGTATAAGAGCGTTGTGAAAGGGATATAGATTGGTCATACATTTTTCTAATGAGTTTTATGTTTTCATAATTATTATTGTTCCTCCTTGTACACCCTTTCGACTTTTTACGGCCACTTTCTCCTCTGTTTCCTCTATTTTCTCCATTTTCTTCTGTTTTTTCCTGTAATTTTTCTTCACCCTCTTTGTTTCCATAATTATTGTTTCTGGTCCATCTCAATGTAAAATGTCATAAAAACCTGACCGGCAGTGTCCCTTGTTTGGGTTTGTTTGTACGCTTTCGTGTTCGCTCAATCAACGAATTACGACAATGCCTCACCGACTTCTGACTCTTACACGTTTTAACCAGCTTTTATTTGTATTTCACGAATATAAGGAAAAAAAAATTTGAAATTATCCAATGTTTCAACGGTTATCAGAGCCACAACCGCAACCACAACAAATTTCTTCAACTTGCTCTAATATCACCATTCGACTCAATTTACTCACTGTGGAGGTCGAATTGCACCAAAATCCATCATCCAAATGTAATCTCTTATCCTAGAATTCTCTGCCTATTGCTTTTTGTTGTGTCGGTGCATTAGTTATTGATGCCATGCGATCCATTATACTCGCAAGTGGTATCCCCTCTAATTCGGCCGTCAAATCAGCACTTTTCTGATAAATTCAAATTTTCGACATCAAATAAATATTCCTTTTATACCAGATCCGAAGAAAAATAGTGAATGAACGAAAAAAAAAAGAAAAAAAAATCTGATTCCGGCCGGGATCGAACCGGCGACCTTCTGCGTGTAAAGCAGACGTGATAACCGCTACACCACGGAACCAATTTGATAGTAGATTCTTAGAAATCCTTGGAGTCTATCAAAACCCAAAACCTTAAAAAATTACATGTTTGTGTACTATACTAAATTCATTAGGCCAACGATCACTCTTAATAATGAGTTTAAACAAAAACCAATAATCTATTATTATGTACAATAATTATATAAGAAATGAAAAATTCTCTGATTTTTTCGTATTCAATTCAAGATATAAAAAAAAATGTTATTAGTTTTTAAAACTTATTAATTTAAAAAAGTGACATTTATTTACTAAAATTAAAATATATGCAGAAGTTTTGATTTGTTTTTTAACTCAATGGTAAAGTAATCACGAAGAATCTTTTTGGGATAACCTAGAAAATGTTGTAAAGAGTTACAAAAAGGAAAACGAAAAGATATAATCGCATTGATATATCATATAATTATTTTTAATATACTACTTTTTCAACGTTGCGTGTTGGTTCTTGGTTTTATTTTATTTACAAGATCCTTATTTGATGGAAACTCCAAGTTTGAGACGTACGGTCAGCAACGAGTACGCCCCGACTCCTCCACCGCCGCCGCCAGTTTTTAGCATGAAACCAGGATCGCCGTACACCTGGGTCAAACAGCCCGGTTCGAACGTTGTAATGAGTTCGCTTCCTAGGAAGCCGGAGCCTGAAAGACCACGAGACTTCAAAGTCGTAGCGCGTTCCCAAATGGTACGAAGAAAACAGCGTACAATGTTTTAGAAGAGATTCATCTGATCACAGTGTTTCGTGCAGTGATTTGTGAACTTTTGTTATTTTTAGTCGAAATATGACCCTCCGTCGTACAGGGAAGACTGGTCGTTCGGGTCCAAGTCCAGGTATAGTATCCTATCACGATCGACATAACCTCACAAATTTTCGAAATCCGTTTTCTCGGCGTCGATTAAGTTTACGGCGAAAAATCGAGCATCAGTCTTTGTAGAATTCATAGAGACATAAATAGATGCTTGAATTTTACGATAAAAATGTTTCATCCTCGCGAAATTGCGGTTTTTAAATTTCGACTATCTCTTTCGCACTCGTGTGTCACGTGGTACGTCTTCGACATGTTCTTAATGATTTAGCAGTTATAAATATATAATTTTCATACGATTCATTACGAGAAAACAACTTCTGCAGGCTCTAATACTTGCAAAACGAATAAAACAGAATCGTTCGAATTTCTGAAAATATATCATCAATATTTAGGATCAAGCGACTGCTTTGACTAAATTTCAAATAAATCGACTGTGTCGTCATATTTGTTTGTTAATTTATGAAATAGCACATATATAAAAAATAAAAAACGGAATCGTCGATGCTGATCTTCTTTTTCTAGAACTATACTCGCTGAAAGTCCCGTGGAGCCAAAATACTTCGATCCGAGGAATCACAGAGAAATAGGTGTGAAATCGCGTCTCGATGGTGTCACGAGTAAACCTCGTACACTGGGAGTTTTGTCAAGACCGAAAACGAGTACGTCGTCAGCGTCGTCCTCGCAATCTACTGGATACAGAATCGTGGTGTCGAATCTCCAAGCCAACGTTACGCAGGAGGATATCAAGGTAAAAAAAACAAAAGACAATTCTGTTTACGATCAAAAGTTTTGAAATATGGATGAAGTCAATTTACCATTGGAATTTCCAAGAAAATGATAATTTACGTAATTCAGACGCTTTTATTTTTATTTTTAATTTCATTTTTCGCAAAAAATGCTTTTTCTTTTTCAACGGATTTCGGAATTGAATATCCCACGTTTGACGTTTGATCGCAGGAACTTTTCGAGGACGTCGGAGAATTACTCGTTTCGCGTTTGGTGAGACCTGGCACTGCCGAAGTTATTTACAAGACGCTGCAGGACGCTACGAAAGCGGTGGAGACTTATCACAATAGACAATTGGACGGTCATCCAATGAAGTGTCTCCTCGTGAATCCACGACCAAAAAACAATCCCACGGGAACTGCTGTCCGGTGCCTGACCGAGTACGTACCTTTTCCCTTATAAATCGTCAATTTCCCCTCGTGTTGTGATTACACTACTTATTTATTATTGAATCCTAGTTTTTACTTCAAAAAATGTATTTAAATTGAAAAAAGAGGTTTTACGAGGAAAATCATAATATTGAATAAGCAGTAAGGAAGGATGCAGTATGAAACTGGGGATATTTCAAATTATCTGTTTCTAGAAACCAGTTTCGCTACTTGTCGCGGAATGGAAACTGTTCAAAGTCAAACGAATACGCAAGACTGAAATCTCCGGACACAGATTTCTCAAATTATCGAACTCCACGCCGGTAAATTATTCAGAGTTTAAGAGGGAGCCACAGACCCTCTCTCCCTCGACCTCAGATCAGTGTGATACTTTCCCATGGATTTCCTAAACGGCTTTTCAGAATTTCATGAAATTCGACCAGAAAATATCAAATCGATAGACGAACACCTGTGTTTTCACCAAATTTCTCAAATCGAAAAGAAAAATTACAGATTGTATTACCACGCGAGCATCATGATGAAAAATTCTGTCGAATAAAAAGTTTGGTTAATATCACGACTTACAGGGTAGAAGAGCCGCGTAGCCATATTCGAAACCCACATTTTGGGACTTCAACCATTTGATTCTGTCACATATTTTAGAAGATCAATGGGAAACCATAACTTTTAGGTATTTGTTTACGATTTCGAGAAAATATCGTCCGACGTTTGTGACATTTAGTTCCGGCGAATGCCGTGGCGCTGTACATCTCGAAATTTCCAGTGTGTACGTATGTACGTATACATACTCATACACGAAGCCCGTCGAGGCTTCCCGGACGCTAGCGACAATTTTGCCTCGCGG
>JAPYZJ010002941.1:0-20635 GCA_030522765.1 Ophioninae sp. B BG-2022a | reverse complement strand
GTGTGCGTTTCGTGTGGGTGGGAGTGGGCCCTCTCTCTCTCTCTCTCTCTCTCTCTCTCTCTCTCTCTCTCTCTCTCTCTCTCTCTCTCTCTCTCTTTCTCTCTCTTTCTCTCTCTCTCTGAATGAGAAGCGCGCGGCTTCTCGGCGGGCTGCAGGTTATGGAAGTTGGTGGATGTAGCGGTGGACGCATGGTCCATGCTTGGGAGCGATCAATGCCAGAGTACACGGCCAGAGAGCGAGACAAGGATCGCGAACGATCGCGCGAGGGGTGAAACGCCAGATATAAGCGACTGCCGTTCGTAAAGCCTACCCCCTGTCTCTTTGCATCTCTCTTTCCATCTCTCTCTTTATCCCTCTCTTTCTCTCTCTCTCTCTCTTACTCGGTCGGTGCCAAAGCTCGATTTTCCCCACTCTCGGCCACATTTGTACCGTTTCCATGGCTACAGCATCCCTCCGAATCTCCCTACCCTCGTATATGTAGTTGCGGATACCCACATTGACCTACACCTGGCCACCTGGCGGGATCGTCAAATCAAGCAACGACGGGGAGTGTGGACGAGATAGGAGAAAGAAAACCCCCCCTTTGGCTCCCCCTTGGCCAGCCTCGCGAAATACTTCCTTGCGAAGATAGAGATAGAAATAGAGAGAGAGAGATTGATTGATTGATTGATAGAATTTAATATGCCCTAGTAATAACTAATCGAGCAAAAAATGAATACACAAAAAAAAATCGCTTACAATATATGGAGCTTAAACTAGACTTAAGAATGAACATTAAACACAGAGATAGGAAGAATCAAGAAACAACAAAAAAAAACAAACAAAAAATACATGAGTCGATAACGTGAAGAATAATCATAATAATTAATGATAATACGGTATTCCGGTATTCCGGTATTCCGGTGTTCGCAGTGAGAGAGAGAGTTATATATATATATATATATATATATATATATATATATATATATTTATTTCGTACTCTGGAGCATAACCCTAAGAGTGCCGAAAAATATATACTAATAAATGACAATGTTTAAACAATTAGTACAGGATTCAATAAAATAAGAGAAAATAACAATAATAGATAAAATTAAAAAATAAGAAATACTAAGATATAATAATAGTAATAAAATGAATGAATAATTTCGGTGTAAAATTTCGGTGAAAAATAACATATCTAAAAATAATAATAAATAGAATAAAAATATAATAACAATTGTAATAAAAACAGTAATAATATGAATAATAATAGACAGTAATTACTCTAATACTAACCCAGGCTTAAAACCAAAACTATAATATTTGCTTCAACGCTGCTTTAAATATTGTTGATTTTTTACAGTCAACGAGAAACAGTCATTTCAATAGCACCTGATAAATATAATTGCATTTCCCCATCTTTTTTATTCCCAATTTTGATGGATTACGTATTTTGGTCAAATTTGATGACTTTTCAATGCTGAAGATGACAAAATGATTCTTCCTGGATCTCAAGTTTGCTTTGCTACTCTTTGGAGGATCCTGACTGTTCGGAGGTTTTCAAGGATCATTAAGGGGGAATTTTTCTTCCCGTGCAGGAAAGTGGGGAAAATGGGATATACAGAGCTGGATAGAGCGACTGTGTACGTGTCACGTATATATGGATAACACGAAGAAACTGAAGGGGCGAGAACACCAGTTCCCCACTCGGGTAGACCGGACGATATCGTGGAAGGGATGAAGCACCAGGGTGGGAAATAATAGGGGAAAATATCGAGGGGTGGGGGTGCTATATATGGAATACGCGAGGGGGGGAGAGTTCAGTTCGTCCGAGAGGAGCGTATCGTTAAGTCCGCTGTGAGATTTTTACAATAACGTGCTACATCTGCCTATCTTGTATCTTCCATCTCTCTCATTTTTCTTCTCTCTCTCTCTCTCTCTCTCTCTCTCTCTCTTTCTTTCTCTCTTTCTCTCTTTCTATCGTACTCTCAGATAGTCTCTTTTCGATCAACTTTTCTGAACTTCGTTCCGATGTTTCGACACACAGCCACTGGAGGCTCGATTGGAAGCGGAAGGAAAAATGGGAAAAACAACGAGGGGGGCAAAAGCGCCGGCACCGAGGTACTGTGGAGCTACGCCCAGGCGAGGATCTTCGAACCTCGATAGCGATCGAAGCAAAAAAAAAAGGAAGGATCCAGGAGAAACTAATTTTTCGGTGGAAATTCAACGAACTTCCAAAAAAAAAAAAAAAAGAAAAAGAAGAAAAAAAAAAAAAAAAAAAAAAAAAAAAAAAAAAAAAAAAAGAAGATGTAGAAGATCAGTGAAAAACCGAATTATTAAAAAAAAAGCGATCGATCAGATATCAAATTTATATTTTTCGTTACTCGGTACATTTTGTTTTCTAAATTTGAGTCGTAAGGAAAAAAGATTTTTTTTAAATCGAGAAATCGAAAAAAATTGATATCTGTTTTAAATCTTTTTTTTTTTTGTACATTATTGGTGTAACGATAAGAATGATAACGAAAATAATTGAAATTATCGTTTTACTTCCCTTTTTGTTTTTTTTTTTCTGATTTGTGGAAAGTCACGAAATATTGATATCTCAGATGCGAGAGTATTCTACTTTTGTTTGCGAAATATCGATAACGATAATGATGAAATTTGAGAGATAAAAAAAAAGAAGAGAAAGTGGATAAGATGAAACACGTCGCAACCTTGCCGTACCAAAGCGACATCTCTCTCGGTTTTTTCGTACTCTCAAGCTCATGTTTGTACATCGATGCGCGCGTAGATATTCATTACTGAAATTGAACCGGTACGTTCTCGATCCTCGAAACCCGAAGAGAAGAAAATTAACTGCCGGCGTGAAATTTTCGCGTACGAGCGGCCATTAACCTCTTGGTGTCGTCACTCTCTCTCTCTCTATATATCTCTCTCTTCCTCTTTCACTCCTGGTGGAGTTTCGGTGCAGCCAAGTGATTCGGGCCGGCTTCCACGTAGATTCCCGAGAACCCCTTTCGAGGCCTCCAACCCCGATCGATAGGTACATACGCAGGCACACAGGGACATACGATTCTGTGTCCCTGTGTCCACAAAAATATTGTACCCATTGTATTTTGTAAATATTCGTTATCATAATCCATAAAGGTATGGTCTACCAAATATTAATATTGAACTCCTCGTAGGTTCACGAATGAAATTACCAAAATTAATCAATGCCCGATACGTAGGTACCGTACTAATTGCAAATTTCGTGATGAAAGAGAATCCAATATCAGACTTATTAGCAAATTTTACATATTGAATGAAATATCGAAATACATTTTTAATATCCACTCTTAACAATCATTTTTTAATGTAAATCTTAACAACGTCGTAATATTAAATTTAATTTTTTTTTTTCGTTATATCAAATTATATATTTAAGCTTTTAATTATACAATATGTGATGAATCATTTCATCGTTAAAATTTTATATTAAATGACATATATTCAATTGAAATTACAAACTTCATATCTTAATATTTTCCAAAAAAAATATCGAGAAATTCATTTTCCGATATAAATCATTCCTGTTAATTATCAAATCGCTAATTTTCGTTAATCTTCAGTTATTTAAATCCTCTCTGTTGAAGCTTTCATCAAAAATGCATAAACTTTGAAAAAAAATCATTTTCCTGCGAAGTTGTAATACTCTTGAAAAACCTGAAGAAAAAAAACACAATCCTGTACTAGCATACTTAGAACGCGAAAAAAACATCCCCAGACTCGACACTATTTTTTTTTCCAAATTTCCATTGCGAAAATTATTCAAATTTGTAATCCGATCTCCATCAGGAATCCGGAGCCCAAATATCCTGAATTTTCGTCAGCAAGGAAGGAATGAATTAAAAAAAAAAAAAATCAGTTTTCGTTGCATAACTACGATAACAGACGTATGGAAAATATTATTCAGTGAAATATATTATTCCTCCAACCATCAAAGTTTCGAAAAAAAAAAAAAAAAAAGAAAAAACCCTCTAAGCCGAGGTGTCTCAATATCATTCATTCGAGGCAATATCGCGTCCGTGGGGGACGTCTTAAAAGTCGTTTTTTTTTTTTTTTAATCTTCGAGCTCGTGGTGTGGGGTACATTTCGACTGTATATTGCATTCCCCCGCTGGGTAAGGATCCGACGCGTCTGCATCATGCAGTATATAACTTTATCCTCTCTCTCTCTCTCTCTCTCTCTCTCTCTCTCTCTCTCTCTCTCTCTCTCGTTCTCCATCCCTCTTCACATCGGAGCTTCGAGAATTTTGCATACGTACGAATATATGTCTGTAGACGGGAGTACATGGCAAGGGGATGAAGCTTCGGGTTGAGGGCCCGTCGAAAGGGGTGAGGGCAACTGTGCCCGTTTCCAGAGTGCATGCACTCTCTGTGTACGTATTCACAATGGTAGGAATTCCCGCACAATGGCGTCGTTAGTACCGAGATGACGTAGATCAAAAAAAAAGGAGAAAAAAAAAAACAAAAAAATAAAGCGCAACCCCTGGGTAGAATTTTCGATCTGTTTTTACCCTCGAGTTTTTACTCGTTCCCAAAATGTCTGGATTTTCGAAAATGAATTATTTCCTCGAAGAAACGACGAGTCGAAGGGGGATGAATGATCGAAAGGTATATGGGAGACGAGGGCTGTTCTTTGGGAATAATACGAACTTTGAAGGGGCCTCATCATACCGATCGAGCTGGCATTCTAGATACTCACGGTTTTACTGAAAGGCGTGAATATCACCAAATTTTAGAATATTATCAAATATAAGAATATCACCAAATTTTAGAATATTATCAAATATAAAAATATCACCAAATATTTGAATATCATGAAATTTTAGATTATCACCAAATTTCAGAATATGCGAATAACTTTTTGCTCGCTGAACTTCCAAAATCGTTTCCGAGTCGAAAAAATCATAGTTTAAAAAAAAGCATAAATTTTATAAAACAGCGGGAACTTATACAACCTTTCCAAAGAAAAGTAATAAAACAACAACAACTTTCGACTATGTGAACTTGCAGAATCATTGGGAGTCGATAAAACCATACTTTTTCGAAAAAACACAAATTTTCTAAAACAGCGAGAACTTATTCAACCTTTCCAAAGAAAAGTAACAAAACAGCAATAACTTTTGACTATCTGAACTTGCAGAATCATTGAGAATCGATAAAACCATACTTTTTCGAAAAAACACAAATTTTCTAAAACAGCGAGAACTTATTCAACCTCTCCATAAAAAAACGTAATAAATAGCAATAATCAACATTATTTAATTTAAATGTCCTTTACTTAAAACTCATGAAAATTTGCAACGCCAATATTGTATACTCGACGTCCACATGATCGACGAGTCCGGAGGAAGCATTATTAGGGAGTACCTTCGGGACAGTCCCCAAGCTAAATTGACAATGTTTTGGTGGTTGAAAGGCCCAAACCCTGGCGGCCAGTCGACAGTGCGTAACAGGCCTGAACCAGGCTCTTTGTGAAGTTACGGATCAGTCGGTGAACAAGCGAATTGCGAGCGGGACGCGCAGGAGAGATCGCGGGGGTGCGCATAGACTGGGATGTAGGTTAGCGGAGTTGGATTAAATGAGGTAGCCGCGGGCCTGCTGCGAACTCGAAACCCCTAACCCTCGAAGCTGCTTTCGCGCCACCGCCTCGATTTCTCAGTCTGCAGCTTCCATTCGTAACGGACGTGAGATTTCGGGAGAAAAAAAAATTCCTCGCTTTTCGCTAGACTGTTCCGAACGTTGATGAATTATTTCACATTTTTCCTGAGGGTTGGTACAACGAGAAAAAAAAAAGCAAAAAAAAATTGCGCGAACTATGAATATAGCAGGTTTTTTTTTGCCTATTGGAAAAATCACGTGACTTTTCTGTCGGCCTTCGGGACAATACGGAAATACACACGAATACACGTATGAGCACAAAGAAATCTCGAGGAAATTCAAAAGGTTCCGTATTAACTGGGAATTTAAAAAAAAGTGTGCACACACGCGGAGTAATTAAAAAAAAAAAAGGAACGCGATGTACAGTCGAGTAATGAGGCCCGCCTCAACCCCCGGTGAATTTTACACTTTTTTTTTTCTCGCCTTATTAATTAGTAGCATCCATTATCGAATTCACGCGAGTTACATCGAAATTCACGAATGCTCGAACGCTGATGAAAGATTTTTCCTTCCTCGCAATACCGCGTCCGCAAATACGCGGTTGCCGAAGAAAGGCGTGTATTGAGAAGAAAAAAAAAAAGAACGGCCTCCAAAGAGACGTGTGCTGGCTTGGAATATTTTTTAATTATCGACTCGTTAAGGCAGTTCCGTACCAGGATTTTTGTTCTTTTTTTTTTTATTTCGCGATTCATCTATCGAAAAAGTTTATTGAATTTTTTTTTGGTCACGAATTTCGTTGTTGGACGGTCGTTAGTTAATTATCAAACCCCACCAATTTGCCGAATGAAAAAATCGTTAAGAAATCACTAAAATTATCAGCAACTTTTCTGGCAAGTTACTGGGGTTTCAGTTTCGAGAAAACGAGTGGATGAATTTCTGTCAAAAAATGGAAACAATCAGAAATTTCGTTGGTTGATTGTTTGGGTTTGTTTGGGTTCCAGTGACGAAGTTTCGTTCATTGATTGTTTCCATTTTTTATTATTATAATTATTTTTATTACAATATTTTATATATTTTTTATAATATTTATGTAAATAAATATATAATATTTATATAAATAAATATACAATATTTATATAAATAAATATACAATATTTATGTAAATAAATATACAATATTTATATAAATAAATATATAATATTTATATATTATATTATATTTTTTATATTTTTTATTCTAAGAATTTTTTAAATTATCTTTTATTATCAGAAACGTTTGCTTTTTCAATATTATTTTTGTTTTTTTGCGTAAAGCTAGTCGGGCGAATAAACGTGTAACTATTGGTACAAAGCAGCCGTCACGAGTGTCGCGTTGACATTCCATGACATTTTGGTAATGTCGACAACTCGATGTGTGATCGCTCGGGATAGAGACCCCACGGGGCATATTCTCGCCGGCGAGCTGTTCCCATTTGAATCTCCAATGTTAGTTCACGCGTACGTGCGTGCGCGCGTGTATATGTGTGCACATATGGGCACGGGTATAGGGAGGGGGATGTGGCTAGCTACGCGTAAAAGAGGCAGAGATATAGAGAGACAGAGAGAGATGGAGATAGATGAGCGTGATATCGATTACTGTTTGCATTCCGATATAACATTCCTTCTAGAACCCCTCCTCTTGCTCTCGTCACTTCCGGCTCTTTGTACAAGGAATCGTACTTTCGATGGGGCTACCAAACGTTACGGATCAATCGACGCGTTTTCAGAAAACCGTGGAACAAGCAGATATCAAGGAAGAACGGAATTTAATTTTTTTATACTCGATTCTGTGAGCTGATTCATTAGTTCGATTAAATTTGTTATTAAATTTGTTTATTTGTTGTTTTTTATTGGTTTGTTTGGGTTTGTTTGGGTTTGTTTTGTCTTCAAATCGATACTTTAATAAAATTGATTTAATTGTTGTACGAGAAGTACGTACAAAACGACATACTGTTTTCTATTTTGTTTCATAATTGATTTTCACATCCAGAAACGTGAAATTCTATAAGAAAAATGTTAAGGAATAGAAATAATATGTAGCAATACGGTTCAAAAGAAAATTACTTGCTAAAAGTTAGATTACTCGTTGCAGTGAAAAAAAAAATTCATAACGGCCTAAAATTTGTTGAAACTGACTGAGAAAAAATTGATGCTCTTAGAATGACAGTATTTTGACAGTTTATTAATAGACAATTAAGGCGACCTCTAAGAGTACTAAAATAACGATAAAAGCCGATTGTATTGATTTCTGAAAATAAATACAATTTAGGTTTTTAAATATTCTTATCAATTTTTCATTACGGATAAACTGGTCGAAATTAGGTGTCTGTCCACTATGGAAGGTCGAAAAATGAGTACATTAAAAAAAATAAACGTGAAAGTGTAAAACTGAATTTTTTTTATTTTTTTGTATACAACGCCTAAAAGAGCTTTAAGAATAACGTAAATAAAATCCCGTAAAAAATATTTAAAAATCGCGGCCTTACGCACATTTCTGTGGTAGCCCTCCTCTCGCGTGGCCATTGTCCCACCTGTTACTCAGTCATGTAGTATTTGAAAAAAAAATAGCTTATTCATGAATAGTGTCGCTATAATGTAGCGTAGCGATTTTTTTTTTTTGGTCCATTCAAAAAATTACGCCGAACTGCAGAAAAAATGTTATCGCATTGATTTTCCACAATAGCTTTCGGTTATTTTTTCATGATTGACAAATCGATCGTTTTAACGTTAATTCATAACAACTTTTCTAACCATTATTATCTCGTTAAATTTGATTAGCAATAATTACAACAAAGAAAAAAATTATTTCGATTGTTTTAATTACAATTTCTGATAAACTTTTCGACAAATTTCATTTCATGCTATTTATTTAACGACTCGATTAAATTCGTTAATTTTTCGTAATCGATTCCATTAATTTTTCCTAATCGATACTGTTACTGTTCCAATTGCAATTTGTTATAAACTTCGTTACAAAAGTTCACTGATTAAATTTCCAATTATTTAAAACGAACATACTGAATATCGAAGTAAATTTTCATCAACCTCTCAATACGAACGTAAAAACGATGTTGGTGAATATGAATTTGAAAAAATCACGAGTACTAACGAGTTTTTTTAAGGGGTAACGATATCATCTCGGTCGTTTACGTCGAGTTGGCTATCGTCGTTATTCATCGAATTATATCGGGTGCGCGTGGTCCTTTAAATACAAACGCGATACGAATCCCTGGCCGAACTCGAAGAAACTGGCAAATTGGCAAAGTTGGTTAAAGCCGTTGATGAATGGCGAGGACAAAAGAGGAGAGAACGGAAGTACGAGGCAACACCGGGTTGCCGGACAGTTAGAAAAGTAGCCGGAGGAGAACCGGATTTCTCGCTGGTGAAAAGTCAAAAGGAAGCACCGTGAAACTCGGGACGAAGATGTATTACGATTTTTTTTTTTGGTTGACAATAGATATGCCTTTAGGGTTTAGATATGAAAGAAAAAGTGTCGTGAGTCACTCCTTTTATGGTCTCCCTCTCTCTCTTTCCCTCCCTTATCCTCCTCATCTGTTCCTCAAGGCGGTATCCCTATTATTATATTGTATAACTTGGGACTGGAGGTCTTTGCTTCAAGTACAAAGAGAACGTGTCCATTGGCCAATCGACCGGACGACTTCCGGCTGAAGCGATGCCTCAAGCCTTTTCAACAGTTGGCTCCATTCGTCATGCACGCTGGGATTAAAGAAATTCCCCTGTGACGACCGAGAGAGGAAAATAAAAAGAAGGGTCTCGCGAGACAAAGCTAAAGAACCAAAAAAAAAAAACGAAAAGTAGCTTCGTTAAGCAAATTGAATCAGGCTTCCCAATGATGATCAGTAGATAAAAACAAGAGTGGTATTGGCCAGAGAGAAGAGCATATTACAACGATCCAAATCGAGTAAACTCAACGAGTCCCACGTTCATCGTATTTCATACGTGTATACTTCCGGACGAGTTACAGCAAATCACAAAACAACAGAATCTCAACATAGACAGTACTTATAGATGCATATCGATACTTCAGGAATTCCAACGATAGCTCAATAAGATCAAACTCGAACTCAAAAGTTGAAAAACGTTGTTAATAAAAATTGAAAAAAATTAAATACATAACAGAAAAAAAAATAGGTTCTGGTGGGGTGTGGAATAGGGAAGTTACGATGAAAATGAGGTTGAAGTTCGCAACGTTGCGAGGCAACGAAAATAATTATTTTTTTAATTTCTCTATTTCTTTTTCAATATAATCGTAATTAAAATACCTCAATAATTATACAAATCTTTGTTGTGGTAACATAGAATTCAAATAGAAATAAATATACATATCGCCAAATAATAGATTTAAAGAAATAAAAAAATGAGAAAATAAATTTCGTTGCGACGCAACGATGCGAACTTCAAGTCCGTCGATGAAACGGGGAAGAAAAGATGGTGGAATAGGAATGAGAAATGAGGAAAAACATGAATACGAAGGGGACAATGAGGAAAACAGTCAATAAAATTTTTGTTTTTAAATACATAACAAAAAAAAACTAATTTTTTAATTTTGACTGTTCCTTCAAAGACCCAATACACGCCGTGTTCAAAACATTAATTTTAATACTCTGCCCACCCCTCAACCTTAGATTCAATTTTTAGACACAATCTATTAAAAACAAGGATAAAACGAGTCTCGAATAAAAATCAGACAGGATCGTACACGCAAGGAAATTTTTAGTGCTCGTCATATCGAAACAAACTGGTATAGATCCAGTGTGCTCGTACGGAGGATTACAGTCCAGCTTACGTCGCTGACCCGTCTGTATCAAGAGTAAAGGTTTGGCGGGTCAGGAGGGGAAAAGGAGTGGGAAAGGGGGGAGGTTTGGCGGCAAGGGGAAACAGCGCAAGGCCGACGCGTGCTGCATCGACAAGAGCTGCAAGGTAAATGCTCGTTTCCTCATTAAAATGCCAAACATTCACGCCCGGCAGAGCGACTTCCTAACCCGCCTAATTCGGCATTTCCGTGAGTTGTCTCAGTCTTCCTACACGCTCAGTCTAACCCTCTTTCTCTCTTGATGTCCGCTAGCTCCGTTGATAACGGAGCTTAGCGCTGTTTCTTTCTCTCTTTCTCTTTCTCGTCGCCTTTCGTCGTTTGATCATGAAAGTAAAAGACAACGAGTGTTCAATGACGGCATTGTGTTTCCTATAATGCTCCAGAAACGTTCTTTCTTTGTCTCAATATCTCTCTCTCTCTCTCTCTTTTCTTCCAATCACAGCCTCGTTAAAGTTCCCAACGCCGAGGACATTTTTTGTTTTTTTTTTTCGCGATTGCTCTCGGACGCATTTTCGCCGTGGGTACCCAGGTCGGGGAACGGGGCAAGACTTGGGGTGCTGAGAGACAATGTGAGAGAAGCGACGATGGGGAACGCCCGAGAAAGATTGGGAAAAAAAAAAGAGGAAAAAAAAGAAATGAATTGTAACGGTAGGCGGAGAGAATCGTACTGGAGGGAGAGAAGAGTCGATGCGCTCGGAACCGTCACACTCGCGCGTTGTGTATGGAAGAGGGACACGCGGGGGTGTGCATCCCGGTGCATCGGAAGCTCCGGAAAAACGAGCGCAGACACAGATACACACACAAATACACATGCATAAAAAAGAAGATGTGCATATAAATATAAACACACACAAAATTGTATACAGCTGCGTGTGTCCTATCCCTCAGGCTTCCCTATCATTTATTAAAAGCTCCGAAGCTTTTTTTTTCCTCCCTCTTTATATTTCCTCATTCCCTCTGGCGTTTTGCATCCCTCTAGATCCTACGAGCAAAAAGTTTGCCCATTAATGGCCACCGAGAGAGAAAGATAGACAGAAAGAGAGAGAGAGAGAGACAGATTTCTATTCAGAGAGTATTCAAAGATGTTGCATTGTTGCGAATTGGAGACTCCCTCCTTTGGCAATGTTATCGAGCTGCCTCGATCTTTTTTTTTTTCCTTCTCTTTTTTTCGTCTCGTTTATTTTTCACTCATTTTTCTTTTCCTTCGCCAACTTCCTGCCTGACGACTCTTGATACTTCGGACACCTAGAAGCTTGCGTATATACCCCGAAGCGTATCTTGATTGGGTTTTCGATGACCGTGCGCTGGACACTTTTGTAGACTTTTCCGGGTCTTTGTATCGTTATTGGATGACTCGGAAACGGTTGTTTACGAAAGAAACACGAGGATCGTCCGAGGGAGTCCGTAACGGTCGTTTCGTTCGTCAGCAAAGGCTGCGAAAGTGATCGAGGGTCACGAAGAGCCAGTTCTCTCGGTCGGGGCAAAGCCCCGGATGGTTCGTGGATCCCCACGGTTTCTAGAGATCTTCGCCTAAGCTGCCCAAGTTGCTGGCGTCTCTTCCAATGTGAGGTGAAAGACAGAGAGAGAGAAAACTGAAAGTCTTTTAGGATGGAGACCGCTGGGTTCTCTCTCTCTAGGCTATGTAGGGTGAGGGCTGCTTTTGTTAAATATGGCCCGGGAAGCTTCTCGTTCTTTTGTCGCCGGTTGACAAAGCCTCGAAGAATCCATCCTTCGAATGTGGAACAGCTGCAACGGCCCATCGAAAATGCCCGAGCAGGTCAGAGTCTCGAGTTCGCTCTTACGCGTACTCGTGTCTTCGAATCCTCTCCTGTTCTCTACCCGATCCCTTGTTGGACCCTAGTTTTCTCTTTCGTAAAGTTCCCTTGAAAATCAGCTATGCGAAATGTGGAAAAATGCTGGATAATAACAATGCTGGATAATACTTATTTCTTTCTTGTCTTTTTTTTTTCGACAATTTGATACGCTAGGGAATTGGAGTAGTTTGGGAGTCGAACGACTACGAATGGCCAACTTTTTAGTTGAACGTGTCACGTTAAATGGACCGAAGTTGGAGAACGCTAGAGGGGGATTTAAACCGCGGGGCTATCTCGTCCTATCTCGCGAACCTCGTGATATTTTACTCACTCTCTCTCTCTCCTCTATTTCTCTCTCTCCCATTCGCAATACGAGAGCGAGCTGAAGCTCGTATTTGTCGGATACGCCTTGGCTGGCACACGCGCAAAGTGCTGTAACAGCGATGACCTAACACACAGCGGACTCTCAATTAAAATGCCTCGGCGTGCTACGACTTCGAGCAAGAGAGAACCGAAGGGGAGGAGAGGGGGGAAGGTCCCGCTTATAAATTTCAAAGCCGCTAATAATATTAACGCTCCCGGATCCGCGATATTCCGAGCTTTGTACCCGGGCATTGGAAGAACCTTCATAGCTGAGATAAAAAATTCCCTAGGCCTGCTGGTAGCTAGTGTGAGAGAATTAGGAAACATTCTATGGGCGATATCGACGAACGAGGAGAAAATGGGCCAGAGAGGCAAGGGGGATACGGAGAATGGGAGCAGTGATGACGTACACGTGGACTGCACTGGTCATTATGGCGGCAACCCCAGATGGGCCATAGAATTTACCACTTTGTCGGTTTTTTTTTTGTTCCTTTTTTGTTTGGGTTTGTTCTCCACCCATCATTCGTAGGATCTAATTTCCGTGTGAATTTATTGGGCTACGGCAATATAAATGACCACAGGGTGGATCGCACCCTCGTCCGACACCCTCCCTTCAAGGGCATAATTCTCTCCGTTTATAATACCCGAATAGGATTCCCGCTTTCGAGACAATTAATGGGGAAACTACCGAAGACAGAGGGATTCTCTCTTTTTGTTTGATGGATTCTCGAGTACAGCGGAGTTCAAAGCGAGCCTCAAAGCGAGGAAGTGCTCGAGTATCGGTAGTCCTAACCAATTCCATGGACTTAGCAAACGTAATGAGATTGTCGTGGAAAAATGCTCGGATGAGAAAAAGGGCTGGCAAAATGAGGCGTAACTTCCTTCGAAGACGATATGGAATCATATTTTTGCGCTTCTTCCATTTTCTTTTTTTTTTTTCATGAGATTTACTCATCGCATTAGACTCCCACGGGGAGTGAGGCGACTCGCCGACGGAATAATTGCTAGGACGAAGGTACGACAGACTCTCGCTTTACTCGTAAAAGTAAGAGACGAGAAAGGGAAAGAGAGAGAGAGAGAGAGAGGGTGAGGGTAAGCGGTAGCGGGAGGGAAAGCCCGTGGGCTGAAGACGACGGAGGCCCTAATGGATTCAAGAGTCACGTCGGAGTAATATGACGAAAAGTCATCTCGACACCTTTTAATGCCTCGGAGAATCAGCCAAGATTCGTAGGGCTGGTCCTGTCGCTTTTCATGTCCCTACAATCCTCCCTACCTCGCTGTATTCCTCCCACTCCGTCTCCTTCCCGACTCGATCCAAAATGTAATCACCTTTGCACTCCCGTCAAGTAATTAGGCTGAGGTAAAAAAAAAAAAAAAAACGAAAAACTGTGATGATTTGTGCCTTATTAATATTTTCGGGAAAATTCGTTGCTAGCAACAAGATAAGAACAACGTAACAAGAGTCTCGGTAGGAAGCAGGTAGCGTTCTACTCGAAACGTGAAAAGTGTTCTATACCCGCCACAGTCGGACGGGACGTTTTTTCTTTTTTTTTTTTTTTTCTACTACATCGTTCGCGTATGCGAACCCTCGTAAGCCACATCCGTGCTTTTACGTTTATTTCGTCGAGAAACGCGAAAGCCTCCATTACAGCCGGGGGAGATAATTAAAAAGGCGGAGGACGTGCCCACCGAGATATTAAAAGAGCAGCTTCTGCGGGTATCGGTGAAGAGGAGGAAGAAGAGAGAAGGGGACAACGGTTGGAGGCTAGCGGTACGATGATGCCAGGGGGGGGGCCGGGGATGTGGAGGAATGGAGAAGCGTTCGCTTCAAGGCTGAAAGGGACTCTCTTATCAACGAACCGTTATCGCCTTCCAGCTCTGCCCCACATGTTTGGTGATGGTTTCCGTGTCGGAGCGCTGAATATTTCTCGGCAGTGTCTCGCGACGAGTCTCTGCCGAGAGAGGCGGGCGCTTGTTTGCGCAGGAGGCAAGGGAGGTTTTCCATAAGCCCGGAAGTGTATCGCGTTGGGCCACTCGACGAGACCCACTATCGGGGTTGTTCCCGCGGACAGGAAGAGTGCCGTAGATGAAGAGGGTACTGGCTCGGCTGCGATACCTACTTACGTAGAAACCGGGCCAAACGAGAAAACGAGGGAGACCGAGGCGGAAATGGAGAAGGGTACTCCCGACTGTGAGCGACCTCAAAACGTTGCTTTCCTCTCGAAAAGAGAGCGGCCCGTGTACCTGCGCGGGAACTCATCTCAAAGCCTACTTGACGCACGTACACACAAACACGCACCTAGTATTATCCCTGTCGAGTCTGTCGCTTTCCAACCCCAGGCTGCGGGGTTTTCCAGCCTAGCGCACCCTCGGGGCCAATCGCGATCCGGTTGATGCTAAGGTGATAGTAAGGTGATAAGACTCGTTACGCACTGTCGACTTGGTCGCGAGGTACGGATTCAAGCGTTTGATCGTCGCGTCGCACGACTCCATGTAGCGGAAGCTACTGACCGGTCACGGCGACCATTCCGGAACACGGATTTAGATTGACGCCTTCGTAAACCTAACTACTCCCGAGGCGATCGCGTACAGCGTTCTCAGGGTCATGGACTAACTACCCTATCTTGATAAACCTGACTTCGAACGTTTCCGGTTATATTGGGATGTTAAATAAGCTCTCGCTGTTTCGTGAACATAAACGCTAAATAAATTCTAAACCATAATTCTAGTTTTTTTCGGCTTGGTCTTCAAGCCGAGCTATCTAGTTTTCTATCGCTAAGTGATCGAGTGGGTCGCGACCGCACAATGCATTGTTCGCTCGCCCGATCTTTTCGTTCACCTGCACTTTGTTGGACAGTAAAAATGTACATGGGAACGAAACGATCGCGAGGTCCTCTGGCGTCCGTTTCGAAGCCGTACCATCAATGGTTCTCCAGGGAGTTTGTTACTTTTCGGTTGGATAGTTTGAGGATGATCGCGGATGAGCTGTCCCGAGTGGAAGTTTCCCTCGGTCAACTCGGAGGTGGAAAGTTTAGTGCGATAGAGGGTCTCGAAGCAGTCTTGGATCTTTCCTCGTACTCGAGTAGCTCCTCATTGGATTAGTCACACCGAAGACACGTATCTGTACGCGCTGGTCCAACGGCCGAGTATCGTGAACACTTTTCCCCCAGGCTGATACGGCTGGTGAAATTTGGCGGTTCGCAGGATGGACGCAGGCGTTTCGTCGGATGAAAAGACCCGGGAATATCCGAGACTTGTTGCTGATTCACCGTTAAGGTTATAAATTCAATCGTCGAGGAAGTGTGCTCGAGGGATGATCGGTGGTGCGTTTTTCTTCCTTTAGTTCTCGTTCTCTCCTGTTTACCGTCGTTCACTCAAACTCACCACTCCGCCACCGTAATGTACCTTCCTTCTTCCTCGCCTATGTTCGATATATATATATATATCTCTCTCCAGTCTGGGTTGGCTCTCCAGCCTCCCCTATTTTACTCCGCCTCCCCCTGCACCACGTCTCTCTCTCTCTCTTCATCGTTGGCATGGCAACTGCTCTCTTAGCCCAGGCCAGACCACAGTTCCAAAAACATTGACCTTACAAAACGCCTCGGAACGACGCGTACAGTCATTACGTGATCTTCACCGCTCCCCTCGTCACCTCTTCTGCCATACTGAGTCTCTACCACTGTTCATCTCCTCTCCTCTTTGGAACGCAAATCAACGTTGTACGCTATCTAACGTCGTATTAGGTCGATACTGGACCGGGAAGTCTTTCTTAATGTTGGTGGCTTTCGAGGTCGATCAGAGGATCTTAACGAGGCAAAGGCGAAGCGATACGCTTACGCGGATAAGATACACGATTGTGGTGTCTTCGTCGCCTCGCTGAGAGTGGCAATTCACTTTTGTCACGATGGTCACGTCGACCGGTCGAGCCCGAACGCTTTTCAAGCCCCCTTCTGCTCGATCAGCCTCGTACTATAATTTTATGTTTGTACACATGTACGAAGAGGCGAACGAGCTCGTAGCCGCGCACCGATAAGCCCTTGGGGCGGTGTGAAGGGGCTGGCGATCGAGCGTGCATATCCGCTTTCCGTGTCATCCGGAGCCCATCTCTTCTATTACAATTCCAGTTGACGTTTTCCTCTTTACGCTCGTATCTCGCGTTATCCATTCTTTTTTAGATCAACTTTTCTTTTTCATTTTTTTTTGTTCGTTACGCTCGTTCGAAGGCTCGTATGAAGAGTATCGTGCCAATCCAATAAGGTGATAATGCAGGGAACACTCGCGTCACGATAATTACGAATTTTCTCTCCTCTGCTCTTTTTTTTTCTCTTTTCGAGGCGTCCCTTTGTCTCCCGATCTTGCCGATCTTGGGAGCGGAAAAATAATGATCGGATTCGGGCTGATAACCCGTTATTGTCATTCGAGTGCCATTTTGTATCACGAGCAGGATCATTAGGAACGAAACAGCCCAAGTGGGACGTCGATCCGACACATCGAGTGAACCTCCGGGCTAATTATCCTCTTCGCACAAAAAAGGAAAAACCTCGTTCGCGCAAAAACCACTAATTAGCACTAAACTAAGATTAAGGTCTGAGCGCCTGCTCCAGTCGAGTGTTTGGTGGAACGGGGTTCTCGCTTCGTGTCACGTCGCAAGCCCGACGAACGACAATCGTCGTTGGCTACTGAACGTTCGTTGGCATTCATAGAATCTTCCATAAAGAACCAACGAACGTCAATGAGGCCCATTCGTTAGCCCGGTAGTCCGAACCGGGCTAAACGAAAAGACAGAAATAGCAACAAAAAACTCTTCAAGGAGTTTTATTGCTCTAGCCTTTGAGGGAGCTCGCTGATATTCCAGATACAAAATGGCGATCGGACTGCACCTTTGTGTCAGCTGCGCCATTTTGTATTTCATGGGAAATCGTTTTTGCTCAGCAAGTCCGTGACTTTCAACTTTTCAAAAAAGCCACAAGGATCATAGTCGTTGCATATTTAATATATGCACAACTTTAGTCCTCACGAGTTTCGTTGGCGTTGAAAATTTTGGAAATTCGTTGGCTCATAAAGAACCAACGAACGCCAATGAATCTCGTTTTTTGGGTTGGTATCTGCTTATCATTGATAGCCAACCTACCGTTCCATCAAAACTCTCTCCAATGAACCCTCCGATGTCCTGAAAAATAAAAGAGACGTTTTATTAGTTTACTTCCTTGTCTATTCTCCGTAACGATAGCCCGTATCATTTATGGTCAAGAACGCCCTAACGATCGTGGTCGTGGCTCATTTCGAATCGTCATTACGCAATCAGACGCTACTGATCGCCCAGACCCAGAGAGACATCGGGTGTGAAAAAGAGGCAAGGCGAGGAGAGCCGCGTACATATCCGTGGGGTCGAGCCGCCTTAATACGTGGAACAAAGATACAGAGGTCAACACGTGGGACAGTGGCAAAACTCCGCGCGGGGCAACGTCTCATTTCCATATGCTCGAAGGAATAAGCTCTCGAGACGCACAACCGTCAAACTCGTTCGCACACGTACACACCCGGTTGTATCAATCCACTTGCGTATGCGACCATCAATTTTCAACTTTTAATCCCATACGAGCGTTTTAAAAGCGATGCAGACTCGAAACGAAATATCAAATGTTTTTGCGGTATACGATGAATCTTGATCGTTTTAGGGCGCAAAATCTAATTATAACATTGAGATATGATTATCGGAAGATATAAGGGTTATCTAAATTCAAGAAGTTTTTGAAAAAATATAATTTTGCCTGCGAGCTCTCATTTTTGATAAATACCATCTAGACTTTTAGATATTTGTTTATTCTGTTAATTGCAAATTGATAATATATATATTTTATGTGAAATAACGTAAGATATTAATAGTTTAAGTAGAAGCGAGTTACATTTATAGATTTATTGTTTTTTTGCAATGTTGAAACAAGATAATAATCGTTTTAAGTTTTTTTAAATTTTGCTTTGTTGGAATTCAACGACACTTTTTTTTATTTTCTATTTCTTTGTTACCATAACGAACTTGAACGTTCTTTTATTACGAGTTGAAATTGTGAATTTTCGATAAACATGGGGAGAAACATTTGGGATTGTTTGGGGTTTTTGATAACCAGTCAAAACCCAATTTCAGAAATTGGCTAGAATTTGTGTTCTACGCATTCCAACGATGGGAACTTCAACGTCATTATACATTACAGATAAACCCAAAAATATTTGTATTTAATTTAAAGACGATAACTCAAAGAACTAAATTCGAAATCCAGAAAAATATGTGAAAACATATATTTCCTGTCTGCAAATTGATCGACGTCGTTTCATATCTTAGTAAATCAACAGTTGAAATACCAACATTCTATATTTACTTAAAGAAAAATATGCGTCCATCTGGAAAACGATTTCTTTTTTATGTACTTAGAATGTATTTTATATTAAATATTTAGAATAAGTAAATAAATCATACAATTTCGACAGGTTTTGCACGAATTATCTGAATTCTACTTTTCGTTAAAAATTTTTGTTAATAATGAATTTATTATTTCAAATTTGTTTATTTTATATTTTGGTTCTCGGTAGTTAGAGAGAGCTTTCAATGATTGAAGAAGTTGGTCGTCAGGTGATGAAGAACTTTCGCGCGACGAGCGGATGAGAAACATAAACCGGCGACAAATTTTGAATACAATGGAAAAACTGTATCTAGAATTTCGTCTCTTCCTGGCGATACGTGTATTCGTAATCGTGACGAGGCGAACGTCTACCGTTCTTGTCACCTCAAGTTGACCCTCGAGCGAAACATAGAGAGTTAAGGAATGCCTATTTCGCACACCGTATACACACGTATAGGTTATATGTAGAGAGAAAATATAAACTGCATTAAATATTTTCGAGCCCAAAGTTTTTCTCGATCCCTTGACTATGAGCGTCACCCCAACGCGTGTCGAAATCGTGAAATAACGTCAAACATGGCGGCCAAAATTTCGATGAAGATTACGCGGCGATATCAAGCCTCGAAAGCGTCGCATTCGTATTTATCGGTATTGTTTTTCTCACTCACCAACGATGACGCGGCGCGACGAAATTACGATATCCCCGGGTTCGATTTTCGATCGCTTACTCGGAACGCTTATTCTCGCATTGTTCTTGTGCACGGGTGACGTCACACTGAAAGATTTTTCGCGTTTTATCTAGACGAGCTTGCAAACCGGGCGATTTCTTATTCATCGTTGAGACGGATGTCGAACGGTGAACCGTTTCGATGTATTTCTTACCATTTCTTCCAAATGCACGCGCTCGGTCGATGTTAAAAGAAAACGCACGCGATCGGTCGTAACGAGAAAATGGCGATTTTTCTTTGTCCGTTGCACGGCGAATGGACGCGAGCCCGAGTGGAAGTTTCAGGGTTTGGGTTTCATTGGGTTTCATTTCGATCATCGTTCGTTCCAGCGATTTGTATTTATCGCATCGAAAAAATAATCAAACGTTTTTACCCGGAAGAGAGAAGGCCCACGAAGCACTCGTATCCCGCCAAAAGCTTGGGCGACACTGACGACCCCCCACTACTGGACGATCCCCACCCCGCCGAACTCAACCGTCCTCGTCGCACGCGTTGCTAGCCTCGTTCATCCGTATGTTCGCACACGCACTTCTCTATAAAGCGCCAAAAGAGATTTGCCGTTTCAGTCCCCGAACGGACGTCGTTCGTAACTGTTCCTTCTTCACCGAGAAAAAAAAAAGAATACAATTTCCCGCTCTTTCAACGGAATTAACGCGCGCATTCGTATCCCAATATTTTTGTCCAAATCGCGTCTTCCGTGTATCAACCATTTCAATCGAGTCTTCGCCTTGGTCGTCTTCAAATTGTTCACAACGAGCTTTTACGTTTTTTCCTTCTTCCGGACACGTTTTGAGTGCGAAGTAAAAAAAAAAGCAAGTGCAAAAAAGATGGCGAAC
>JAPYZJ010002940.1:0-19160 GCA_030522765.1 Ophioninae sp. B BG-2022a | reverse complement strand
GTATTAAGAATCGCTCCCTAGGGAGCTGGCGCCCAACCCCGAACCCCCTTTCGTTTTTTTTTTAATTTTATTTCTACTTTTCTTGCGTCTTCTTTTTTTTCTATTTTTATTTTTTTTGTAATTTTTTTGTATTAATAGCGACCGCCGAACTAGCCCCCGCCGTGCGCGAGTCGATCCCCTTGCGTCTGACCCCTGGACTGAGTGCCACCCTCGCGCGTCCGAGCCCTTCCCCCACCTCATCGTGATTGCGTTCCCCTTTTTAGTTTATTAATTAATTTTCTTTTGTTTGCTTCTTTTTGTATTCCGCCTTATTCTCTTTTATCATTAAATATTGTTATTTTTTTTATTATCGGTTTTTGTCGGATTTTCTTTATTTTTCTTTTATATTTTTGAGCCCCCATTTCCCCGCTTTCCCCTTGCC
The DNA here is from genome assembly GCA_030522765.1 of Ophioninae sp. B BG-2022a. NCBI lineage: Eukaryota > Metazoa > Arthropoda > Insecta > Hymenoptera > Ichneumonidae > Ophioninae sp. B BG-2022a. The sequence goes on along the minus strand of JAPYZJ010002940.1, from coordinate 18,739 downwards.
CTCCCACAGGTGGCAATGACGCTACCCAGGGACGTCATAAAGGAAACATTCAGATGTGATACTAGACTAGTTTTACGCTAAAACAATGTATCGTTAAAACGAGGAGTATTTTGTCGTAAGTGAACCCTGATTTATTTAGGCTTATCTGCTAGTCCGTAGCAGGTTCCTGTTTCATGTGGTTTAGAGGCTCGATACGATTGTCTTTTTTCAACATCCAAATATTAGATACCTAAGGATGTACTCTCTCCATACTCGATTGCACATTCCATTTTCCAACCTATACAGCTCGAAAATACGATATAATTAACTACAAATAGCGAATGATTACTGTGCAAAGGGCAAATTCCTCGAACTATTAGTCACCAAGCTGTATTGTGTATTTAATGGAGGATGCAGTGGGTGGAAGGTTTGGCTGAGTTTTAGATAGATATAGGAAATATGGAGATCGAAAATACTGAGAGGAAGAAAGAGCTAGGTCGAAGGAAACAAGGGTTGGATTATAGACTTAAGGTAGTCGTAAGAAAAAAAAGGCCTGTAATTAATTTGTAAAAAAAAAAACTTGTAATGCAAGTTGTGCAAATAAAACTCTATTAATATTATTGTATATTTAAAGGACAGTAGAGAACTATGGGTCTAATGTTTAGGAAATCGCTATCGCGAAAATATAAAACCTCTTTTCGTACGTCTAAGTTTCAGGTTGTTTAGAGAACCGTCTCGGTCGGATCATCGTTGATGCTTTGGCTGAGGCATTTTTTGTTTTCGAATTTGGTCGTGGGTAATCGTCTGTGGCTTTCGCGCTCTTCGCGCTCTTTCAGCATCATCATCGCTTGCGGTGTGCGGAGAAGTTGATACATAAGGGCCCAGCACAGTTTTCCCGGAAGCCAACTGTCATTCAATTGAGCAATATTGATTAAAATTTCGAAAAATCTTTTTAAACATAGCTTTAACGCTCCGTTGGTACAGAGGGGACGAAAAATCTAGAAAAAGCTTTACGTGTATTTATCAATGTTTTCTTACATTCGTATGGTACGAGAGAAAGAGAGAGAGAGAAAGGGAAGCAACAAACTACGTACTATTTGAAAGGCAGGAGAAACCTGGCTACGGTTGGTAGAGTTACGTTTATTTGATTGGTTAGAACACCAGCCACGACTTCCTCAGCAACGTAATCGGGCTCCAACATTGGCATCAATCTGGAAATTCGCGTTTCGTTATTATGGCAATTACGTATCGTAATAATATTGTCATATACTATATAATACGAATTTATTTTATAAAAATAAAAAATAAAAAATTTTAAATATAAAAAATATAAAATATTAAAATATTAAATATTAAAATATAAAAATTAAAAAAAAAATATATATATATATATATCAATATGTAATCAAGAATTATACAAATAAGAGCACATACTTTTGCGGGTCGTTCATACTCACCGCGGCTTTACCCCGTTGAACATGCTAGTATTTATCAGATAAGGACACACGAGCGTCGTATGGATTCCATCATATCCGTGAGCCTGTCGAACATAATATTATTTTTATTGGCAGCATTTATATTATGTAAAAGGGTTCTTTGCTTCCAAATCAGAGCAGGCTGTGTTTCTTTCTATCACGGAATTACTGCTTTATTTCTTATACTTTACTGTAAAATCTTTGAAAAATTGACAACCTTCAGTGGACTAGAAACTGTCTATAACGACGAAATAATGATATTTCGAGCAGGCTTTCATCGCTGTCTTCGATCTCATAGATAAAAAGAGCTTTAGATCAGGTGTTGTCAGATTTATTGTAATTTTTTAAAATCTAGGCTTGCCTTGAGTTCAGCGAAGAGACTTTCGTGAAATCCTATCGCGGCAAATTTCGTTGCTGAATAATCCGTGCAATTGTAAGTTCCGAGAAGACCAGCCACACTCGCTATGGTCACGACGTGACCATGATTTTCCTTCATCATGTCCTTCAAAAAAGCCTTTACTATCTGCAATCAGAGATAAATAACTTTCGCGTTTCGTATATCAACTGAACATTATTAGCGGGTTCGATTGCATCATTATCAGTGATTGAAAAATCGTTTACCCAATAATGCGACATGACGTTCACGTTGAAGGTCTTCTCGATCTCATGATCAGGCAATTCCATTAGGGTCTTTCCGCAAACGTATCCAGCGTTGTTTACGATTATTGTCACCTTTCAAAACCCAACAGATTCCCGGGAGAAAATTATTCGATGCGAAAAGTATGACAAAAACGTGATTATCTTTAACTAGAGTACTGTCGATCGAGTGAGAGAATCAAAAGCACAAAACTTTAAAAAAATGTGGTTTCTACTTACGGTGCCTATTTCTATCTTCAACGTCTTTGCGTTTTTGTAGACTTCTTCGCGACTGGCAATGTTGCAAACGTAGCCGAAGCACGTTCCTCCGGCTTGACGTATTTCTTTTACCGTTTTTCGTATCCCTACCAAAAGAAAATATAAATCTTATGAACCTCGGCGGAAGGTTTCCTCTTGGAATAACGAATTGTGAAAAAATCATGCTAGAATCCATTTTGCCTTTGAATCGAACAGGAGAAACTGCGCAATGGGTGCAATAACGAGAACCGAAATAATCCACGAAGTATACATACCAGATTCGTCGATATCCCAAATAATAACTTGTGCACCAAGCATGGACAATTTCATGGCAATGAGCCTTCCAAGTCCACCGGCACCGCCGGTCACAAGGGCAACTTCGCCCTTCACTTCCTTGCTTCGTAATTTTCGCGGTATCAAACTTAGAATGATAGATTCGCTTATGAAGACAATCGACAACCACAGGAAAACGAGAACGTCGTTCAGAATGTTTAATCCTTCCTTCCAATCCATTTTGCTACTGGATCCGAAAAAGTTGATTAGATATTAGCGGAAAAAACGATCACTGGGTAAAATCACTTCGACACTGATAACGAAATGTCTTTTGGTGTTCACCGTAGTAGGAACGTCCAGTCCGGACGCTGTAGCGAAGACGAGTGTTGACTGTTCTTCGGGTCCCGAGACATCGCGGCTTCGGTCGACTCTACTTATCTTTTTTGCAACTAGCAGCAAATACTAGACATTCCCGTAGTAGGTTTTTGGAGCAACGGAGAAACTTATCGCGCATATATATTTAGTTATCGCGTTACCTTCGAGTAACGCGATAACTAAAACCCGAAGAGTTTGATGTACTTTGCGGTTACTTTCATTGGGAAACGGTACAGGTCGTACGCTCTCTTTTCTCTCTTGATGCATCCACGATTTATATAATGTGGATATCGCTGTAAGACGATAAGAGAAATTTAATTTCACATCGAAAGTACATGGAAATTTTGTGTTCGTGGTGCGATCTATTCTTTATTTTTTTAGATCCCACTACTACAATGGATTTACCTTTCTCCGTAGTTTTCTTTGCCGCATCATGAACCGGGACGAGTAGTACTTGGCAGAGTCAGATGCATACGTATAGCGAAATATACGGTACTTTTCTATAGTTTATTCGAGAACGATGGTTCGCTGGTTTATACACTTTCATCGTTGTTGAGAGTAGAACGAAAAATGTTTGCGCAACTGCTTATGTTGCACTCGGGTTACACCTAACCCCGAGGAGTTTCAAACGCTAAACTTCATTTTCTCATTCTTAATTGCGGAAAACAGAGAATTACGGAACGGTTCGTGTTCTTATTTCTCAAACGTGAGGGAATCCTGAACGGATCGTTGATAGATCGTACAATTGACGATAAGCCCAGGGACGATTTTGAGCAATATTTTTGACTAGCTGTGCTCTGCAACGCTTCGCTGTGGTTGCATGGGTGAGAAATGAACAACAAAAGACAGCGTACGTTTCATTTAAGTTGAATTTTTCAATACTTGTGGGTGAACAATATTTTTTTTTTGGGTTTGTTTTGTTGTATGATGATCCAAACAAACCCAAACAAAAAATTTGAAAATTAAATATTTAAACGATATCTTTTTATTTTGTAAAAAAATATAACCTATATTTGAAGTTAGGCATCTAGAAAAAGAGCGGTGAAAACCGTATTCAAATCCATGCAGTAGTTTTTGAGTGATGCGCGTACGAACATACGGACAGACAGACAAAAATTCTAAAAACTGTTGATTTGGCTTCTGCTGCTCTAATAAAGACCCCCATATCATTTTTTTTTAAATATCTTCAATTTACAGACATCGATCTGTTACAATTTTATTATAAGTAAAAATTAGAAACAACGTGTACTTTTCAATGTGAGAAAAAGGGATCGAGCATTGATTTGACTCCGATAAGAATTTTACGGATAAACGAAGATATCAAACGATGATTGCGGAGCAACAATTTATCAGAGAAATGCAGTATTAGAGCGAGGTGTATCAACTCTTCCTCGTCCTCGAGTGAAAGGATCCTCACTGCCACAAATCTCAAGTCGGTCAACTATCTCTGCTGCAAGGAGTAACAAAGAAAACTGACTGGGAAACAAAAAAGAATAATTCTGTGAGAAAACGAGAATCCCGAAGGCTTTTCTCGCCTTGGTTCGTCCAAGAAGCTATTACATATGTGAGTACGTAGAACGCACGGAAGCTTTTAAAAATAGACGATTTTGCATAGAAATGATTGAGAATGTTTTGTTCGAAGCGCTCGTGCGCCCAACTTTGAAATTAGTCACGTACGCGACGTATTTTTCAATGAGACCAAGTTTGTTAAAATATTTAAACAGCCAGCAGTCCATATCGTCACGGATGTGAATTGTACCGGAAATCGCGAATCGACAACAATTAGACACTTTTTTCTGTCGCTGTAGCATCAGCTCTATGATTAATTTCGAAAATTAATTTCGCAACTTTTTGATATTTAGAGCGATTTTTACTCTGCTTAACTCACACCTAAACGATCTATGTAATCGACAAGAATAGCACCACACATAATGCACCTTCTGCCTTCAATAACTCTCTGATCTCTTTATTGATCAATTGAATAAAAAAAAAGTCGTTGAATTTTCTCCAAGTCAATACGAATTTTTTCCATTTTCAGGAGTAATCAGCAATCGGTGGAATAAAATTCCCGCAGACCGGAAATCCTTTTGGAACGGGTGGTAAGTCGTATTCTTCACCGATTTGAAATACAGCGGCCATACCAACAGCGAGATGGTACAGTAAATGGCAGTGAAAAAGCCAGTATCCTGAAACAAAAATCAGAATCTAATCATTCTTATGGGCAATATGATATAGCACATTTTGAAACAGTGACGCGAAAAGTGGCATGTCTTCATCGTGCAATACGAATTTTTTCAAGATGGCTCGTTCCAATCCTTGACACGGAAACTCGTTTTCCGTTTTTTAACATTTCCGCAATGATGCTGTCATCGTTGCGACGAACAAAAAAATTCCCACCAATTTCATCGTATTAGGGAGAAGTCGATGTTTTTTTCATGTTCGTTTGGAAGCACGTTCAATTTGGAAGCCAAAAACGCAATTAAGGACACGTCGAAGACGTACCACGTGACACACGAGTCCGAGGGAGATAGTCGAAATTTCAAAATCGCAATTTCTCAAGGACGAATCATTTTTATCGTAAAATTCAAGCGTCTATTTCTGTCTCTATGAATTCTACAAAGACTGATGTTCGATTTTTCGCCGTTAACTTAATTGACGCCGAGAAAACGGATTTCGAAAATTTGTGAGGTTATGTCGATGTTCGTCATGCCCTTAATCCCACCGCTAGAGTTTTGATATCCAGCCAGATGTGAGTTTATGAGTTACCCGGATTATCGGCGATGAAGCGAATAATTGAGAATCCACTGTTGAATACGGCATAGGTATCTTTTGCCGGTGGATTGGTCAAGCGTCTCGTCATTATACCCATTTCGTCAAATTCCCTGACACTCGCGACATCCATTGACGTTAAATTGAACTCGCTGGCGATCCCTTCGCCAATTACGTAAAAAGTTGAACCATGCAAATGGAACGGATGAGAAACCTCGGGAATGCGACCTGCGTTGATTCAACAGATTTATATCGGTCATTTGCTTCTTTCAACGATAACTTGTATCTTGATAATTTAGTACAACCTTCATCGACCAAAATAATTTCGACGACGGCATTGAGAGGAATTGGTTCGATCACAGCACACTCGCAGACAGCCGTATTATCGCACCTCGCCGGTTTACTATTTAAAGTGCAAAAGACATCCTCGGGAATATCATCCCTCTGTGAAATCATTGATGACGGTGGAAAAATGTTGGTAGTGTTGTCTCCTATTAAGCTCACGAGCTGATCATCGGCTTGGGGAACTACGTAAAAATAATATTTTGACAGTTTAGTCGTATATCCGAGAATAAAATTAATTAAATAAAAATAAAATAAAAATAAAATAAAATATTAAAAATAATATTTTAAAATTATTAAAATAATTATTCAATAATTATTGATTATTAGAATAGATATTTAAAAAATAAATTATTAAAAATTAAATAAAATAAAAATAAAATAAAAATAAAATAAATATAATCGAATAAATGTCCGAGAGCGGTGTTGGTTAATGAATTCGTAGGTGTGGAAGGTTCGATGCGATTGAGAATGATGATACGATTGAACGAACCTATGAATCGCTGGTATGTCCCAGGTTTGAAAAGTTCTTCGTTAGTGTAGGTGTGAAAACCAAACGGTAGGAACAACTTGACGTCGGGTTCTTCGAGAAGCCTTGGATCTACGTCTTTCGCACTCGTTAGTTGACTGACACATATGACGTTCTCGGCAGCGGCCGAACCGTCGCAACGAGTGTTCATTTGATTGAGAACCTTCAAAGAAAAAGGATGAATGAACGATCTTTCGTTTCGACATTAATAGTATCGTAATAAAAAATTGTAGGAATTACAAGGCCTGGATCGAGGCCTCCTTGGTACGATGGTCTCTCAAGTTCCGGAGTAGTGTAATTTGACGATTCGTAACGAAGAATAGCCAATTGTTGAGTCTGTCTTGGCGAACACTCGCCGAGGCCACGAGCTTGAATCCAATAACTTCCAATCGGTTGGTCAGCGTTTAGAACAAAGTCGTATCGTTCAGCTTGTAGAAATAACGGAGGATCGTATATTATTCTCGTTCGTGGAACTTTCTTTCAAATTGAACTTACCGGAAAACGAAGATACACTATCAACGATAACAGGTACCACGGGTTCGCCATCAGTAGCGATAACTGTTAAATTATGCGCTTGTATCGTCAATTGGACGGGACAATTCAAGCAGCAAGCGTTGATTATGCGAAAACGATAGCGTCCACCCTGAGTCACCGTAAAAGTGGCCAATGGATTGCTGTTGGTTGTTCCCGTTGTTGGATCCTGCCAGAGTCGTTCGAACAAGCTTTATTCGTTTCTTCGAATAGAGTACACGCAGGCAAAAAGAAAATCAGGACAAACCGTCCATTGGCCAAAGCCGTTTATAAGATAATTGTCCGGCAGTTGGAAGATGTTTTGATGATAATTTCCAGGAAAGTGTGCCTCGACCGAAGTGTGATACCAGTCGTTGATAAAGATTATATGATCGATTTCGTCATAGTCCCAGAGTTCACTGTTGATCTCGTTAGCTTTAGGCTCGCGTACGATTATGGAACCTTCCATACCCTCGCCCTTTTGTAGACCGCTGTGTGAGTGCCAAAAATGGGTTCCCGCGTTCTTCGCTCTCCATTGGTATCTGAAAGTTGCTCCTTCCTCTATTGGACACTGCGTCACGTACGGTACACCGTCGTAATACTGATAACCGTTTTGGAAGATCCCGTGCCAATGAATCGTGATCCCATTCCCGTGGACTTTATTTTCTACGTCAATGACGACGTAATCGTTGAGGCAGACGATTATCGAAGGTCCGGGAAACATTCTATTGACGACCTTTATACCACCAACGTCGATCCCATCCGCCACTATGCACTGACAGTCAGACTTCAATCGACTCGTTTCGTTCGGCGTGCACAATGTGCAAGCCTTCGTTTGGGTCGCGTACGTTTCAACCGTGAAGTGATAGTAGCACGTTTTTGGCTTTTCTCCAACTACGCATGTGCGAGCACATTCTTCCGGTGACGACAGATTTAACGACGTTTCCGCGATCCATCCTTCCTGCGATCCGGACCAGCTTTCCTCGGAACTTTCCGATTCCATCGATGAACTTCCGGACATTGATGAAACTTCTGCATTCAAAAGCATCTTTCTTTGGAAATTCATAATCGCTCCGATCGAAAATCAATTTTCATTTTCGATAGAATTTTATTTTTATTTTTCAATGTTGTTGTTAAGTTTCATTTTTTTCAATGTTGTTGATAAGTGTTCAAAAGTGTTGCATATGTCGAGATTTTAACGAGAAACGTTTTGAGTGTATTGCTTCGTGAACTTGTCTTTTGATTAGGGCATATTTTTGCACGATTTTTATTTCAGGATAGAACTTACCGTATATTCGACCAATGAAAATACTCAGAGCGACCACTGAAAATACTGGTTTCTTCATTGTTTCCCTATCACTGAAAGTGCACTTGAACAGCCGTCATTGACACGGGTCTTTTTATATTCTCGGCTTGCTCATGACCACGGTAATTACGTTTTTACCAAACAAGTTTAAGTGCTGCGTTTCCAATGAATTTTCGATAACTTTTTGCCGAAATTTACACAAGTCTGGTATAAGTGTGATAAATGAGTTTGAATATTGTTACGTTGGAGCCACGTGTTTGTTTGCGCAGTTCATAGCCAATTTTCTTATCACTATGAAAAAAACCTCCTGGAATTCCTTTTCACTATGGATATTCGTTACTTTTGGCAAGCTTCCTGATCGACGCACATATAATCGCGAGGATTATCACCACGGATAAATAAATTTACAAGTAATTTTTTTTCCTCACGTGCTTTTACTCGATATCAATGGAAATCGTTCTATGAAACCATTTCCATAAAAAGTTTATTGTTTACCGAACCACTGATCAACAGAGTCGTATCCATTTATCTAGTAATTAAACAAGTCCAAACAATTTGTTTGCTGGCTCTTAAAAAATATTTTTGAGAATCGTACCGAGTAATATCGTTATCCAGATATTACTTCCTTACGAGTCGAACTGAGCGAGGAAAGTGTGATAAGAAAGCGAGTAATTTCCACTCCAATTATTTGAAATTTATCTTGTTTACTTATTTATTATTCAGGAACGTGGCGGATTTAAAAAAATTCCTTCGCCTATCGTTCGACTTGAAGACGCCTTGCGGCGTTTTTTCCGTGTTGAAACAATAGGCTTCCTTCCGATCTTGGTGACAATATCTTCGAGCTTAATTAGGACGAGGACGTATAAAAAATTTGATCGTACAATCACAAAAAGATACTGTGAATTTATTGGCTATGAATAATTCTCACAATACACTTGACAAATGTTAACCTAAAATTGGATACTATTAAGCTTACGTACATACAATAATTCTCGAGGATACCTCGAATTAATGTTTTTTTTTTTTGTTCGCAAAATTCCATGCGAATGCTCCTCGATGATCAATCGCTTATGGGTGGCAAAAAATTACCACACTTTGGGAAACCTGGAGGTACCGGTGGCATAGGTCCATTCACGTGAAAAACAAGGACCATACCAGATGCCAAATGATACAAGAAGTGACAGTGGAACAACCAGTAACCTGTAACCAACATTGCAAGTGTACAGTGAAAAATTCGAGTTGCCTAGAAAATACCGTTGGTTTACTAAAAAAAAAATGTATTTGTACCGACCAGGGTTATTAGCGATAAATCGAATGATCGTATATCCGTTATTGGGAACCGCGTATGTATCCTTCGCTGGTGGATTGTGAAGATCTCTCGAAAATTTGCCCATTTCATCGAGCTCCATGGCAAGGTCAACATCGATACTGGTTATGTTGTACTCCGGGGCGCATCCTTGACCGATCACGTAAAAAGAGTGACCGTGCAAGTGGAAAGGATGCGACATTCCCGGAATTTGTGCTGCAATTTTCGAAAAATTTTGAATTCTTATTTAGCCAATTAATTTTTGACGGTAATGCAACCAGCGTGAATATTTCTATTCGAGTACAATGAGTATTTGGAAACATTCAAATTTTCCATTCTTCATTGGTATATGAAAAATCGATAGATCTGACGGAATTTTGAAATCTTGCAAGAAAACATACCTTCGTCGACCATAATAATCTCAACGTGTGCGCCAAATGGAATTTCCACGACGTGAGCGCATTCGCAAATTTGTCCATTTTTACACTTTGCCGGAATTTTATCTTGCGAACAAATCAAATCGTCGGGAATATCTTGAAGCTGAGAGATTAGCGGTGATGGCGGAAGTATATTCGTTATATTGGCGACCATACCAACAGTTTCGGTCCCACCAGCGACTGCGGACCCAATCAAACGCATTTATCGATCAGATTTTGAAAAAAAAACGTACAATATCATTGACACAGGTTTACCATCGACTTGAGAAAATACGAATCAACATCAGCAATAATTATCGAGCGAGACAGTCAAATTCTTGAAAATTCACATTTTCCAAAAGTGCAATGTTTTTTTTTTCCAAGATAACGAACAGTACCTATATATTTGCGATACGTTTTCGATTTAAAGACAACCGAGGGTGGATAATCGTGGAAGTTGATGGGTAGATAGAACCTCAAGTCAGGCTCTGAGTGGACAATTTTCCTAGGAACGAATTTGGCATTTTTGAGGTCGGTGACGCACAGAACATTGGGTGGCCGATTTTTACCAGTGCACTGAACGTTCAACTGATTGAGAATCTGAAAAAAATCGCAAACTCGAATAAATAACGCAATTGCCAAAAGGATCGTTTACCGAACCGTATGAAACAGACTGGAATGTACATTCGAAATTTTTCGTGTCTATCGATCGAAACGTATTTTTTGTACTCACCAGGCCAGATCGAACGCCAGACGAGTAAGATGGTGGGGCTGGTGGAAAAATCCTAATGGGGGCGTGCTCGTAACGAAGAATTGCAAATTGTTGGAGTTTTCTTTGAGCGCACGAACCAAGTCCACGAAGCTGTATCCAATATTCGCTGGGTCTTTTGTTCGCATTGAGAATGAAATCGTAACGTTCAGCTGCAGAGAAAAAAATATATAAATTATCAAATAAAATTTCATACTAGTGATACAAAGAGAGAAGACAAATACGATTTTTTTGGGAAATAACTTTGAACAAAGAGTTCGAAAAATGTACGTTTCTCCCAAGATTTGAGTTTAACGTCTGTCTAACTCGAAATAAAAATGGCACCGGGTACTTTACCAGACAACGATACTATGCTATCGACCACGGCAGGTTGAACGTTTTCACCATCGGATGCTATGACTGTAAGATCGTGTCCTTCGATACTCAGCATGACTGGACAGGTCAGTGCGCAGGCATTGATCATCCGAAAACGAATACGATAACCGCTTCGAACCGTAAAAACCTCGAACGGTGTTTTCGTCGTGTTTCCATAGAGAGGATCCTAAAAAAAAAGCAATTTTTCATATCGGGATTTATTTAAGTGTACATCAAATAGATAAGTGAAGCAAAGTTGAAAAGTTGAAGCGCAATTGATACGTGAAAGAACTGACCGTCCATCGACCCTTTCCATTAATAAGGAAGTTATCGGGAGATTGTCCGCGGCGCCTAACTAAATTTCCTGGATAGTGATCAGGCGCCGTGTCATGGAAAAGATCCGTGATAAAGATGACGTTGTCGAAATCATCATAGTCCCAAAGGTGGCTATTGGGCTCATTGACTGCAGGCTCCCGAATGACTATCGAGCCATCAAGACCATCGGCTTTGTGCAAACCGGAATGAGCGTGCCAAAAGTGACTACCAGCATTTTCCGCCTTCCACTGATACCGGAAGGTCGTTCCCATTTGAATCGGGCACTGTGTCACGTACGGAACACCGTCGTAATATTGATAACCCTTCTGGAATAACCCGTGCCAATGAATCGTGATACCATTTCCGGGTACAGCGTTCAAGACATCGATGACCACATGGTCACCCAGGCAGACTTGGATCGAAGGTCCCGGATGCATCCTGTTCGCCACTATTAATCCGGACATTTCGTAACCATCGGCCTGTATGCATTGGCATTCCTCGACCAATCTTGTCGTTGAATTGTCACGACACAATTTGCACGCTTCTGACATCGTCGAATAATACTCCACAGTGAAGTGATAATAACACGTTTTTGGCGGTTCGCCCAAAATACATTGTCGAGCGCATTGCTCCGGTGTGGAAAACTTTTGACTCCTCTCATCTGCGCATAGTGATAAACTCGATTATGAATAATTACGTCCTGTCGCAACCCACGTTCATTAGGGTCGTTTTAATTGGGAGCGTTGTACCGTTGTGACAAACTTCAATGTATTTCTTTCATTTTTTTTTTTTAATTAACCAAATTCCATCCAACACAGGAAATTGTTTTTTTTTTAGTAGCTTAACGATTAAATCGGTTATTGAAATTTTTTAATGAAAGAAAGCAAACGTACAAGAGCGTATATTAATAACGGTTAGGGTTATCTACTTTTCCGTAGATAGTACTTACCGTTCGACTGAGCAGCGAGTGAAATCGACGCAATGCCCACAACGAGCAAAACGAAAATTTGTATGACACGTGCAAGTCCCATGACGAACGATTTCTTTCGTCACGCGAACCTCGTTGCAGCAGTTGCGCGGCGAAATGCTGCGCTCGTCGTGCGCTGCATTTACTTATAATATTGTCAAAATTTTGCTCCACGATACATTGTTTAAACAATTGTGCTCACTAATGTGGAAACGAGATAATCGTAGTATTGACAAGTGTTTGTACGATGTGGAGCCCGTTGAGATCGTTGGGAAGAAGAAAAAATCAGAATTTTCCGTAATCGTGGAGAATGATATTTCAGCAGTCCGGAGTATAAAGCGAGGAAGTCTCGGAAAAAGTATCTCCTCGTATACACCGAATATGTGTGTGCTCGATCAACATTGGGTGCTGATGAAGCGGGAGGCCAAAATGACTCGAACGTTTATCTCTTGAATCGCATGATCAATTATACCGGATAAACAAATTAAATTGATCGTACCGATTTCGCATCATGATTTTTACCTCGTCGGTTTTTCGCGGCCAGTTTGAGCAAATAAACGACGTACAAACTTGTCACAATGGAAAGAACCAAAAACTTCCTGCACGTGGGGTAATCGATGGCCAAAACGAATCTGACGATTGACGTTTTAAAAAACCGAACCCGAGAACCTCACGGTAAATGTGCAGCGCAAGGATGGGTCATTCTACGAATAAGGCGGCTAAAAATACAATTACCAAAATTTGTCTCAGGTAAAAAAAAACGATTACCTGCGACTGGTAAATAACCGTAGAACAAACCCAATCGGCATCCCCACTGGGAGCGCGCGTCATGGTTCAATAATAATCAACTATTTAGAATACATAAATAGAGAAAATAATTTTGGCCACCTAATTTGAATAAATGCCCAAACCCAAACAAACCCACCGTGCAGCGAAGAAAGTAATAAAAACTTGATTCTTTAAGAGGGTCCAATACCCAGAAGCTTGTACAGGCACGAAAGTACTAAATTTCACCTATTACTGGATTATTGTTGAAAAATCACCAAAATTAGTGTAAATTCGAAGAATCGTAGTTATTAACGAGAAGAAAAAGTCCGAGTGTTGAAAAAGGCCCATTTTCAACAACTTCTTTGAGAGGTACAGTGAAACGCTTCCATACGGAATATCTACGGAATCCTTTTGCGCAGCTCGTTTTAATCTTTGTTTACCCTCAATCGAAAGATTCATCTCGAATTTCGAAATTTAATTATGGCTTTGCAATTGATCACCCCTAAAAATCATAAAGAATTCTCATTGTTCTTTCGGCTAAGGTTACCGATGAAGCTCGGTATTTTGCTCGCCACTTGAAAGTTATTGATATACGTGTTTATTGATATGAAAATATGCGCGTGTGCGATATCAATTGAGTGATTGACCGTTCGATAAGAATGAACGCCTTATTGAATGTTCACAGAGAAACGGACGTCTGTTTACTCATTCTGAAATAACTTCCGGTATTTAAAGCACTTATCTTTAATACGGTCGTTATAAGGCTGTGTCCTGATAAAGCATTTCGTATGCTTTGCCATATTTCGAGCGAATGGCTTTTTTTTCTGATCAATAATAAAATTGGTCATATTGCATGATTTATTTGCTACTATTGAATCGCATCAACGAAACTATTCACGAAATGACTGACAAATATTTAGATTGGACGTGTGAGGACAACGTACTGCGTCATTCTCACAAACGTATGTCTCTTCTTCTGACGTGCTATTTTTTTAAGTGGCCATCCAGATGCATATCCTCTTAATGTACACGGATCCAGCCAAAGACAATACCAAATTGATTTGGACAAACCAAAAATATAAACTGTCCCTCCTCTCTGTTTGCGCACTCTTCTTCGTCGCAGTTTCTGGTATGGATATTCGTGTATTGAAATTTAAAGAATTATTTTATTTTCACGTCGTGATATGTATTTTGGAAACGAATATATTTTTTCTTCAAAAAAGTTCTTCCGGTGTATCCAAAAAGCATGCTCCATTTGCATCGACAACCAGCATCATCGGATCACATAATTTCATCTATGAATTTACTTGCCAATCCAAATACAAAAATCTTCACAATTCCATTCAAATGACGACGGAGGACCAATTTTTCGAAAATAAATTATTAGAATTTTCAGTGAGCTTAAAAAGCCATATATATGTACATATATAAATACATAGCAGATTCAAATATATTTATCGTTATCGCTACCTACTTTTCCGCATCATCAACAATCGAGACGAATCCGCGAACGTCCAATGTTCCAAAAATAATGAATATCTATAAATCAATGTTTATTGTTATAAATAATTAATATTAACAGATGAACTATTGTCTTGGCTAATCAGTAAAGGATTTGCCGATACATAGATCGATAAAAACCGAAAGACTTGAATTTATATTGTTCGATCGTCAATAAGCCTTGTGTATCGGTGGCACAAAGTTTGCACAGGTTGGAAAATTTCTAGGATTACGAGGCATATCGGAATGTTCGCCAATCTGGAAAACAACACTCATGCCGACTTCGAGATGATACACGAAGTGGCAATGAAACAGCCAATAGCCTGAAACAAAAGATAGAATTTCAGGCATTACTGATGAACACAACTGTTGTACCGAGCGAAGAAAAAACTCTCTTTGATTTCAATGAACCTGGATTGTTGGCTTTGAACCGAATGATCGAGTAGCCATTGTTAGGAACCGCGTACGTGTCCTTGGAGACGTGTCTCTTCTGATTTCTCTTCAGCAAACGATTCGCGTCAAGCGCCTTTACTTGTTCGACATTGATACTCGTTATGTTATAATCTGCACCGCGAGCCTCCCCGATCACATGAAAGCTGTGACCGTGTAGATGAAACGGGTGCGACAGTCCCGGAATTTGAGCTGCGAATGATATTACAAAAAAAAAAAAAAAGGTAGAATGGATTCTTTCGAATCAGTCCGATTATAAAGAATTTGTTACTTCGAGACTGTGGAACCTTCGTCAACGAGGATTACTTCGACGACTGCGTTGAGAGGAATTTTTTCAACGTGGTAACATTCGCAGATTCCAGGACCCCGACATATCGCAGGTATATGTTTCTGAGAACACAATTTATCCTTTTCAATGTCCTTTGGTTGGGAGAGCAACGGCGACGGCGGAAGTATGTTCGAAATATTGTTCACTACACCCGCCACAGGAGTCGATGAAACTATTCGAAAATCAGTACTCTTGAGTATCATTAAACTCACCAATAATCCCAATACGAATCGGGATCGTTTAAGCCTAGTTCGGACTAGGCTAGTAATTTAGTAAAGTAGCGAGTAATTTATTGGCTAAATGTGTGCAAACCACAAAAAATTAGTTGAGTAGTTTAGTGAATGATTTAGTCGAGTCAATCCATTCTACTCTATTTTTATCGGGCGAGTAGTTCCCCCACCACGCGTCTGTGCCTCCTGATTCACCGGCTAAACAAGTCCGAACCTGTTAATTTCGTCTAGTTCATTAGTACCGGCAAAAATGTCGTTCCGCTGGAGCGAAGAGACAACTTTGTTGCAGGCTGTTCATCTTGCAGAATACCACTCACTGGTGTACCGTATACAAACCGAGTGCGAAAGATTTCTGTGTGCAGTAGCGAGTAGAAGCTACTAAATTACTCGCTACTTTACTAAATTGCTAGCCTAGTCCGAACTAGGCTTTAGCGACCCTTATTAATACCGGACATTGCGTCCGAAGTACGATAAAAAAATAATAACACCTACTTACAGAGATATCTGTAGTAAGTGCCAGGTTGAAAAACTTCGTTGATAGCGTAAGCATAAAAGCCGAACGGCATGTACAGTTGCACATCCGGATCTCCCTTTGTGATCTCATCAGGAACGTCATCGGCACTTTCCAGTTGATCAAGGCAGATAAATTGCTTCGAGCTCGCCGAGTCGTTGCACCGAACGTTCAACGCGTTCAGTACCTGCGAAAAATGGGATATCGACCCTCAATTCCATCCGTCCGTGTATACGAAATCGCGCACTATTGCCAGAAAATAATATATTTACTCACGATTCCTGAATCGAGGGTTATGTTTTGAGGTGAACTCGCGAACTCAGGATTTTCGGGGGCTGATTCGTAACGGAGAACGGCAAATTGTCGCATGGTGCTACAACTACCTAGACCGCGAAGCTGTATCCAATATTGGCCAGGATTCTTGTTCGCAGTGAGCACGAAATCGTAACGTTCGGCTGGATCATGATAAAAACAAGACGATCATCGAAAATTTGAAAGACTTCCAACGAGCTATCTGATAAAATCGAGAACGATCGTGTTTACCGGATGAAGATGTGATACTCGTGGCGAGTACAGGTACAATCGGTATACCGTCGGTCGCGATCACCGTGATATTGTGATCCTCGATCGTTATCTGTACCGCACACGTGAAACCGCAACTGTTTATCATTCTGAATCGATGACGATGTCCAAATGTAACCCTTATTTCGGCCAGTGGACTTTCGGTGGTCAGTCCAGTCACAGGATCCTGAAAATGTAACAATGGCACTGTTGGAAAGTGGATCGTTGGAGATAAAGAATAAATCGAAAATAGCGAACCGACCTTCCACTGACCCAGTCCATTGATGAGAAAACTATCAGGCAATTGTCCCTGTCTTCGAACAACAGTTCCAGGAAAATGGTCCTCGGCGCTGTCGTGAAGCAAATCGGTCAACACGATAACATTGTCGAGTTCGTCCACGTCCCAAAGATAGCTGTAGGGTTCGTTACTTTTGGGTTCACGAACGATCAGTGCTCCCGTTAGTCCGTTTACTTTTTGGAGACCATCGTGAGAATGCCAAAAATGTGTACCCGAGTTGTCAGCTCTGAATTGATATCTGAAGGTCGCGCCTTCGTGGATCGGACATTGCGTAACGAATGGTACACCGTCGTAATGCGCATTGGACTTTTGGAACAATCCGTGCCAATGGATCGTTACCTCGCCCGCTGGTAGCCGATTCTTCACGTCAACGATCACGTAATCGTTCAGGCATACCATTATGGACGGACCCGGATACATTCTGTTCGCGACCATCATCGACGATGTCTCGTAACCGTCCGATGTTATGCATTGGCAATCCGATGACAATCCGTCCGTCCGGTTGGACCGGCACAACGTGCAGGCCTTCGTCAGAGTCGCAAAATGCTCCACCGTCCAGTGATAATAACACGTCTTTGGTTTATCTCGTTCAACGCACTCACGTGCACACTCCTCGGGGCTCGACAATCTATAGTTTTCCTCCGAAGGATTTTCACCACTATTCGTCCCATTCTGGTAAGAATCTGTAGCTTTTTTTTTTTTTTTTTTTTCGTTCAGTCCGATAATGCCCGTGGCGATTAATCGTTGCTACCGTCACGTACCCTGTACCCCGAATACGAGGGCTAAAGCAACAAAGCCGCGGATGTGAAATATCATCGCGAAGTGAACCAGAATCGACGACGAATGAAACAGCGAGACCGATCGCTCTCGCGTGTTACCTTACACACTCCCGAACTCTTCTTCAACTTTTAAATTTTCTATTCGTATTTGCTCTTTTATCGACGTGGCCACGTTTCTTATTTTATCGAATAACAAATATTGACTTTTATCCGCACAGAGTTTATTGCTCGGTCAACGTATCCAGGGAAGTAGAAAAAGGGGAAGAACAATGGCCCTTCGCGGAAAACTCTTATCGTCGATACAATTTTCGATATCTTCGAGATATCAAACGTGACTCGACTCAAATTCATCTCTCGTAAAATTTTGCGGTGTTGATACCCCGGATGTTGCATTAAATTAGCTAAATAAAGAGCATCGAAATTCCCACGAATATTGATAAAAATCATGCTTACTTATCTCCTTATCGAGATTAATATTCGAATTATTAATATTCGTCAAAAAGAACAATATATTATCCGGAGTCGTATACAGTCAAACCTGGATAAGTGAGAAAACTCTATAAGTGAGTGTAATAGCCAAGACCCGTCATTTTAAGCTCTCAAAACCTCTATTAGCGAGAAACAGAAACCTCTGTGAGAGAGAGTCGTTTTTTCCGTCATAGACCTCCGTAAGTGAGATTGCTACTTATCTATACCTCTATAAGCGAAATTCGAGCTTTATTTACAAATTTAACA
>JAPYZJ010002939.1:0-18424 GCA_030522765.1 Ophioninae sp. B BG-2022a | reverse complement strand
CTGGTTAGAGAAAATGAAAAATTACATAATATTAATAGATAAGAAAATATGGACGTTTATTCGAAACGAATTAAAAAACCATAAATATCAATACTCCAACGAGATGCCATAATAAGACGAAGGACAATGCTACAATTGCGAATAATTAATTACAAAAATGTGTGAAAAAGTATTATTTTAATATAGGCTTTGGCATTATCGAAACAGGCAACGCTCAAGCTAAATAGAGATTTCGAAAAATTGCAGATTCATCCTTTAGAATCTTCAAAAATTCAAAAACAATTCTTGATGAATTTTGCTATTTTATTCGATAAAAACATTTTTCTTTTTTTACGCGGAAGGAATTGTTAAATAATTCTTCGTGACTTTTAAAATTTTAGTCAATCGAGAATTACTTTAGTTTTACGTCAATTATTATAAAAATATTCTTGGTTATTCGTTTCATTTTACTGAGACTGCATAATTTTACCAAGAATCGCATAATTTTTACGTAAAAATTTAACAAAAAAAAAGTAACACGAATTTTTAAATTGTTCTTAATAAAAAATCAGTTTATTTTCACCAGATAATCAAAAAGAAAATTGTTTATAATATTTTCTAAATACTTCGAAATTTCTCGAGTACAATTAAATTATAATTAAAATTTTTTGAGAATTTTGAAAGTTTCTTCGAAATTGTGAATAAAATGTTTCTGCTTAACCGAAAAAAGGATTGAACCAAAAAAAAGCGAAACGACGCTGAATAATCTTGTATATTTGTGAAAAAAAATGGGACGGAATTTCTTTTGACCCACTGATCGTTGATGAGGTGAGAGAAAGTGTTAATTAACGTCGAGATCAAAAACGTACACCGTGAAATTCTTTCGTTACGGTTTGACGAGCCGTTTTGCCATATGAGAAAGAGAAGAATCAAGTTGACACAAAAGGGTTCAGAATTTTCAGTACGAAGACCCAAACCCAAACATCAGGCAGAATGTAGCCTGCAGGCGAACCTTTTGCTCAACTTTGCACGGAGCAACACGCGGTTCGTTCTCTCTTTTATTCTCTCGGTCTTTTCACTCTCGCAGCCACGCGTTTGGCGCCCCTAGCATTGCGACGCAGGTAAAACACGCTTGAGATCGTCGATTAGATACGAGCATGAAATATGCGCTTTAGGGGGACGATTTCATGAATGAAAACACCTTTCAGCGCCAGCCAAGCTCTTTAACGAGATTAATGAACCAGTCAAAAATCAAACAAATTTCGTATGCTAATTCATGTGACTTCTAACGTGTTATGTTGTATCCAATCATTTATATTTATCTTACTTTTTATGCAGAACACTTCTTTTTTTTTAATCGAATTGCCAGAAATAACGTCTCCTTTCACTCAAAAAGGATTTTACTTTTTTTTATTTTTCTCCGTATATGCGATTACTACATTTTTTTTTAATTTAATCCCCATCAATAAAAGCCCAATACTCGTAGCGACGAAATTACGTTCGTAACGTTTTTTTCTTATTAAATCCAAATGAAAGGAACACATCGCATTCTGGTGGGGATTCGTAGAAGAAATTTGAAGTGCAGTTTTGATCCTCGAAAGAAATTCAAAGAACTTCCGTTCTAATTGTTAAGAAAAACATCAAGTTATTTCTGTGCTAATTCGTAAAATAATTATCAGGAATTCCGATTGAAAAAAAAAATACCAGTTGAAAAAGTAGTGAACTAAAAAAAATTCTTTTTTATTCTATAAACAATTTACTGCTTATTTTTTGGGCAAGAAATCGTTTCATTTTTTCACCAATAAATCATTGTCAAAATACAGGATTTTTGTAAAATTTGCTTAAATAGAAAATCCCTACGTTCTTGTATATACAATACTATACGGATTTAATATTTTTTCGTTTTTTGTACCAGATCTTACATTTTACGAGACATGTTTTCGCTATTAGAGATATTAAAAAAAGGCCATTTCAAGTATTGGCTTACTATTTCGTCGCGTCACCACTATTTTTAACGATATAATGTAATAATAGAAAAGAATATGTTATGCTTAAATATATGCTATACACAGCCCTCCAAAAAGAATTCCCTTTCTTCCATTATACTCCGAGAAAAGATCGTGAAAGTTTGGTCTTCCTTCCGATCGCTAGAGTTCTGTTATCCCTCAAAAGGAATGTAAGGAATTCCGGTCCTAATCCTTAAAAGGAATTTAATAAATTCCGGTTTCAATTCTTAAAATGAATTTAATGATTGGAACACGAAAAAGAAGAAACCAATTACTGAAAACCGAAAAAACGAAAAAAAGGACGAATCACTCGTTGCATGTACGAGGCCAGGAATGATTATAACCTCCCAAACGATCCGACGATTTTTAGATAACCAAAAAAACATAGCGGGATGTCCCGAACCACTCGGATGCGTTTTCTACTCTTCTTTTCCTTCTCTCACTCTCACTCGCCGTCCTTTGGTTTGGGTCTCGAGGAACAGCAGGTGCTCGCTACGTTGGGCCACATCAGCCACGAGATAATTTACCTAATAGCCAATTAGACACCTCCACTGTATCCCACTCGATCTCACACCATTTATCTAGATATTTATGCAACCCTTTTGAAAGCCAAGGGAGAACTAATTGACCAACGAAATGATAGTCTTCGAGCCTCGATCTTTTCTTTTTTCCACGGATGTTCGTGATTCAGATTACGAAACTCAGCTCGAAATAATTGTTGATATATTTTGGATAGACACGATACAGACATTTCGCAAAAATGCTCATTTTTCTAACCCCCTTTTCGCGTACCCTTCATTTTTTTATTTCTAATTTTTATTCACTTTTTGTCTTTTGTCAATTTTCAACCAACTATTAAAAACAATTTTACTAAATACTAAACTAATAGTTAAAGAAATATTCTATACAAAATTTGATTTAATAATATTTAATTAAATTTAATGAATCAACCAACTGTTGAACATAATTCTACTAAAAATTTATGTCATAGAAAAAAATAGTAAAATTGAAAAAAAAATTAACTGTGTTAAAAAGAAACATTTTATATCCCCGACGAGTTACGAGGTACAACAAAATCTCCCTGGGTGAGAAAAAAATTTATTCGACAAATAGGAGGTATAAAAACAAAAAAAAAGAAATAAATTCTATTAAAAAAAAATCTATATTATTCCTAACAAGTTACAAGGGAAAACAAAATGTCTCCAAGGAACAAGAAAAGCGAAACCACTAAAAAAATCCCAATAATTCCCCAATCACAAAGGGTCAAAAGTTCGCATTTTCGTTTCATCGTTCTAAAAGAGAAAAGCAACTGTGATGAGAGCGAGAGAGCTCAAAGTTTTGCATTGAATTCTCGCGTAGTGGTGGGGGATAAAAAAATTGGAGCAGGAGAAAAGTAATTTACTGCAGGTGGATCGACGAGATTGAAACTTTCTTCGTGCATTGGAAACGAAAAAAAAAAGTGTCCTCGTTTCATGGAAATTTACTGCTTGTTACTACGGGGGATTTTAATTTAACCGCGCATTGTACACACATGTGTGTACAGTGCGTATCCGGCCTCATAATTTCGTGTACTGCACAAGCTCATCGTGATTTTTGCAATCTGGCCAAATGCCGCCTGGTTTAATTCCCCTTGCGTTAAAATACGAGCTGCTTCTCCTTATCTTCGCGACGATCGAGTACAACATTTTTTTTTCTTCTCTTCTTCTTAATCTGTGAAATCAAAAGATGTAAATCTCTCTGTGTGTTGACGCTTCTTTAAATATATATATGTATATAGATGGATTCTCTTGGTCCTCCCGTCGTAAAGGGTGCACCTGCTGAAACCTGGAATTAATTCGTCAGTCGAGACTCCACGGAAGAGAGTGGCAGAACGCAGGTGAATTCTTTCCGATATTTCAGCATATATATATTTATATATATATAGGTATGAGTGAAAGAAGGTTTCTCCTCCTTTTCTTATCGTCTCAAATCGGGACAATCTGCTCTGATTGTTCCAGATGCTTATTACGTACTCGGCCAGATGCTCACGAGCCTCTCGCATAACCGATGCACTTTTTTCTTCTTCTTCTTATTCCTTCACTTGCATTTTCTCTCGTTAAAAGTCGGTCGCCTTAATTATTATTGGCATAGATGTAATCGGAAATTGGATAATGTACATGGGTATATAACGAATTATTTGATACGATATTCACAATTTATCGACAATCGTAAGGACGATAAATCTATTATGGAAATAATTAGTCGGCGAGCAAACGTTGACGCACGTTTCGTGTTTATTCGGCTATTCATTGATAAGCAGAAAACGGCCCCTGCTGATAATCATGCTAATACACCTTTGAGGAAAACTCTCTTAAAAGTATGACTAGTTTTATTAGCATAAATGTTGTGTTTGCGAAACGTATACGCGTACACTTTTAAAAGCTGATTAGCTCCGTTTCCGAACTCACATTACTCGGTACTCCTTGATTCGAAAATTCTTGTCTAAACACGGAATTCCAAAGCTTGATAGTTTATCATTTAATTAATGATACGTATGACGTAATTTCGTCACCGTTTACCCTCGCAAATTCTTATTTTGCTAGTATTGATTTCTATCGATTACATTTGGAAATACAGAGACCGCATTTTCAATTGGCTTTTTTAGGAAACTATTAATTAAATTTCTAATATTTAGGACATTATTAATCTATTAAAATGATTAAACTGGAAAAAGTATGCACTTTTGGCATTTTTACGATGCGGGCAGTTCCTCAGAAGGTTTCCAGCTTTAGCCTTGTTTCCGATCAATAATGTTGAAGTTTGCATTGCCGAAATTTTAAAATAATTCTGTATCGATTTTCATATTATTATTTTTTTGGTAAAAAATATCATTCCAAATTAAACCGATAGAGTTCTGATAACAATCCTGAAAAAAATTGAACTGATTTTCCCCGTCTAAATTTTCCACAAGAAAGGCTTGAAAAAGCTACTACAGTATTGTTGTATCCGAGCGATAAAAACTCCAATATAACTATCGTTTATACAACGATACCTAGCAAGTTCAAAATCGTTGTTTTACAGATAAAATTAAAAAAAGCAATCCTTTGAATTCGTACGTTCATAGATTCCTCCTGAACGACATCACTCCACATTGTCATATTCCGCGATGCAGCCCTAGTTACTTGCGGTATCAAATTGCACTCGTGCTTAAAAATGTATTAAAACCCTAACATTTTATTACTAAATTGAATATTTAAAAAGTTGAATGCTAAAATCTTCTAAAATTGTCATTTCAACATTTCACATTTTAAAAAAAAAAAAAAAGTACCATTTATCCAACAAAGCGAAAGATATGTCCCGCCAAAACGTTAGTGGAGCAAAGTCCAGAAACAAAGGTTACATGATTTGACGAGCGAGAATATCGGATCGTCCGAAACGAGGAAAACGTTGAATGAGAATAAAATGGATTTATCACCTTCGATAATGCCGGCGGGTTGAACGATCTGCCGTTGATGATGATGGGGATGCGTTGGATGTTGGGTATGATGATGCGACGGATGAATCTGTAGCAGTCGGGGTCGGGACTGTGCCAAAGTTGGCGACGGTGGTTCCCACGGTCGGGTGACGGTAGTTCCCTGTCCGGGGCTCGGATCATCATCCTGGCAGCAAATTTTGCCCCCGGAACTAACGGTATTGGTGGTGACGGGTGGGCCACCACTACCGAGCACAACAACGTGTCCCTCATTGTTATTATTGTTGCTAGTGTCGTTATTGTTGTTATTGTTGTTGGTGCGGGTCGCGCCGGTAGCCGGACTACCACTTCCACTAGCACTGCCACTGACACTACCACTGCCCACGCTATCGACCACCATTTCGTTATTTATAGCAGCGACGGTTTTTCCAGTACCCGGAGGTGTCGCGACACCACCGCCGATCATCATCACCGACCGTTCGTCTCCTCTTCGCGCCCTCGCTCCGCTCCCCCTCTGACACTTGTCCCCTCCACTGCAAACGTCGATTATTTTATCCTCGACCCGTGCTTCGAAACAACCCTGTGTCGTTCTCTCGTCCCTCGACACTACCTACCGATAACAAATACTATCTCTCTCTCTCTTTCTCTTACCTCCGATCGACCTTTTTCCAATTGCGTAACTTCAAAAATCTCGTCTTCTTGGGCTTTTTCGTAAGATCGTGGATTTCTCCGTTGCCGAAAGAATTGTCACGGTGAAGAAGACCCTGCGAGGATCGGGATCGGATTTCATCGTCCGTCCGATCCACGGTACGTGAACCCACGGACAATGACCTCGTTTACGCAGCCTGACACGTGAATACAGATATATCCAGGTTTATCCTCGAGTCGCGCAAGCGCAGGATTATCGTCGCACCGTGACTGTATCACCGAGTACGACAGGTCCAGGAAACGATCTTTGATATTGTCTCCGTACGATTCTTCGTCACTGGAATCCCAAATAGCGCTCTTTCCTAACCTCACCGGGGTTTTCACTTCGGTTTCATAGCGTTGCACCTCGTAAACGGTCGTAGCCCGAATCGCCGTTAAATCGGATCACCCACCGAGATTGTCTCCGAGTCATCGAGGAAGATGATGAATAACGAAGATGTGTTCTTTTTTTGTTTGTTTCTTTTTTTTAACTTGCGGTCGATCGATCTATATATTTCGCGACGGAGTGATCCTACAGTCGCGACCGCATCGCGACGACGACGAGAACGTACCACAACGAGAACGAACGCATCTACAACGACACACAATCGAATCGAAGGGAGGTAGAAAGAGACGCGGAGAAGGCGGCGAAGACTATATCTCTTGAACGCTATAGGGGTACCTCGACTGCTCGCGCTCCGCCGGATTCGAGCAGATTGGCTTCCGTTCGCCGGCTCGAAGCTCACCCAGACCTGCCTTCTATCCCCCCTCCTCCTTCATCCACCGCCACCGGCGCACCGCGAGCTACCGCCACCGCAATCCGCTCCGAGGCCTCCTCTCCTCCTCTTCCTCCTCTTCCTCTCGCCGCCACCTCTTTACTTTCTTACCTCGTATATCTGTATACAACGTACTACGATCCTCGCTCTCGTCAGCTCTCTCTTTCTATCCCACTCTCTATCGCTCTTTCTCTCTCTTTACCTGCCAGCACCATGGCAGAGGTGAGATCAAGATTGAAGACGAGCGAGACTCGCACACGGCGTTAACCCCTCTGAAGACGTTTGCATTCGTTTATTAGACGAGCCATACACGTGTATGATCGTCACGGATACTCAAAGAACGATTTTTTCACATTTTCAAACCGTTCTCACGAGGCGAATCGCGAAATCGTTGCTCGATGAGGATTTTGTCGATTGACGTTGAAATCGCCCGTTGATCAAGGTTTTTTAAAAAACTGCCATGTACGATTTGGGGGTTCCAGAATTATTCGAGTAATCCATATTGGAATCTACAATGTTGAAGACTCGGAGACTCCAATTTGGAGATTCAAAGACTCGAGACTCAATTCGGAGACTCGGAGATTGATGGATACCCAAAGTGGACATCAGCTTCCGTATGACCCTTTGAGTCTTCATGAGAAACCGTCTTTCCAGTTGACGCTGGAAACGTCTAAATGTTACTCGCAATCTTGCTACCTCGCAAATTGTTTGGACTATGATTAGCTGCGTGCAGACTTAGTTGCACGGATCAAGTATATACTCCAGGATAGGTCCCATTAGAGAGTATCTTGATACGACACGCTTGGGAAATGTGAATCCGAGTGTCCCACTGGTCAATCAACTCTACAGTTATTAACTCGCGTCGCGAAACTTTTACGGTCACTTCGTGACAGGAAACTCCATGAAACGTCCATCGGTATAGACATGAATCAGGATTCATGTTCAGCCACGTTATTCCTCTACGTTCGGGAAAAAATTAATCGCTTTATCAGCATGAATTGACATTCGCTTAGTGCGTCGCGTCGACGAAGAGATTGGAAAAGCATCGTAAAACCGTGTCAAGAGAAATCCCTGTCACCACCTCAGGTGAAGCTACTTTGAAGTGCGAACATGATTTCGAAGTTTGCATCGTTGGGCTCTCATCAAAAATCCTTTCTTCTGGTTTTCTTCTACCGTATAATCCACAACAGCATTTGTCTTACAACTAAAAATCTCGGAAATATCGTTTATCGATTTCCGTATCCCAAATTCGTCAAAAAATATTTGAATACCAAAACCCTGTTTTGATGAAAGGGGTTGTTCGTAGCATCGGGGCTACTTTCAACATCACCTCTTTGCGCAAATAAATGAACGTTCGTCGATGCTGGAAGACAATCTTCGCGTCAACTGCAATTTGACGCGCCAGGCATCTGGCCCAATACATGCAGATAGGACCATATCAGGTACCATTTCTAGTATTGCACATCCACATCCATTTCATCGAATCGCTGCATTCGAGGTTGATTATCAGCGTCACCAAGCATTCAAAAAACCGTCCAAAACAGCAGAAAAAGACATCAAGTATCGTCAATGATCCAAGATCATTAAACATTTCTAACTTTTCGTCTCTGAGCAGCGGTTGTCAAGAACATTTAAGATACTTCAAAGTTTGAGATCGAGTCATGAGTGCCCACCAGTTGGATCGAAACATGCGTGAAAAGACCATCAGGAAAGGGCACTCCAGGAGTGCGTTGGGCAAGTTGGACCTCTGGACAAGGAGGGAGCTACGAGCCGTGAACGGGACAAGCTAATGATAAAAAGAAAAGAGATCGAATATCCGCTGAGTCTACGTGTACAGTACCGGGGAGTTCCACGACGAAGACCAAAGCTGCGCACCCCCGCCGCGCATCCGGGAGCCTGAAATCGCCGGTACGCCTACCGCCCACCGACCATTACCCACCGATCGGCCAATTGGATGACCCCGTGGACGCCCACCCGGATGATACATTCGTCGTCTCGAAACCTCCACGAGGAATGAGTATAACCTGTCCGGACACCCGCGCTTCGACCTCCGTCCACGTGTGCATCGACGAACCACCGCTCTACCAGTCTCGACTGCTTTTTTTTCGGTTTCCTGCTTTTTCAAACGCTTCTTCCAACACACTTTTATCCGAAAACTGCCTTCAGCTTTTTTCGCCACTCTCCTCAACTCTTTTCCATGGCTCTTGATTCTCGATGTCCTTTTTTTGGCTACCGTGCTCAACGCTCCTCCCGCTTCGAAATTATACGCCCCATCGCCTCTTCAGGTTACATACTCGTTAGCGCTCAACTCTTATGCCTCGCTCCCGAGGCTCCCTTCAACCTTTTCTTATTTTCATCCTCCGCGAAGTCGCCTTGCCCGCCGCAAATTCTGCGCCTGGTCGACTCCTTCATATCGCTGTATCAGGAGACGCGCCAGAGTATTCGTTCCATTGGTCACCCTCGGTCCAATATTCGATGAAGTTTAAGTTATTATTTCAACCGAAATAATACAGCGCGGACGGTTTGTTAGGACATCATAGCTTTTACTCTTCTCTTGGCCTCCTCACCAACGCCTCTTCGCGAAACTTTGCCGTTTGCTGACTTTAGGAGGACACGGGGAAACTTAGAAAAAACGGGGTCGAAAAACGCTTGATTCAAATTCCGATCAAGATCATTCCTCAATTAATTCCCTCTTTCAATAATTAATTGACACAATTCGATTCCTTGATTTAACCCAATCATAATAATAATTCATCCCATTGGATTGCGCTCTATTTCTCGATGGACGTCATTTGATGTACGTGTGACGACATTATGTTAGAGTGCAGTTTAAAAAATCGTTTATGATTATTACAGTGATTATTACATACTACATTCCTATGTTGGATTCCAATAAAAAGTCCATTAGGATCCCAACGACAATTTTTGCAGTTATGCTCGTAGGAATCACCGTACGACTTCATTTGACCATTCGGCTGGTTTGCAAAGACGGACGTAGTCAGAACAGTTAATTTTTTTTTTCGGTGTTTTTACGTTTCGACAGCTGGTAATTATGAACGTTATTACGTCGAGTCTCTCGGTAACTAATTCTCATTCGATCTGTATTCACTCTCACAGACGTGCATGTTTGCCATTGTAACGGACAATTAATTCCGGAATCGTCCATCAATCGGTACGTTCCGGATGCACCTCGTCTTCTCTCGTTTAAACATGCAGATATTTTAACATACGGTTAACGCAGGTTGCTCTCTACACGGTGAAACGTACGTGGTGTACTGGCTGTCGAGATCTCCATTTATTATATGACGACGCGTGTACTTAACGAGAATCTCGTGAGAGTTTTCGTACCGGAGTCCATTATAAACGAGCCCGCGCCAACGATGCATGAGGGATTCTTCATTTTGTTATACTTTCTGTCGGATGTTAGTTTTTGCCTAATTATTCGAGTGCTGAGGCCTCTCTCTCTCTCTCTCTCTTTCTCTTAGTTCTCTTTACTTTATTTTTCTTCCAATATCTTTATTTTGTTACTCTTTTATCATTTTGAATTTGGATTGTTGGTTCATATTCTATTCCTCATGAGTTTATTTTTATTATTATTTGTTTAGTACTTTCTATTTTTTCTTATCATTTAAAATCTTCCGTTTGCGCAATAGCGAGCTAGGGCATAATAAATATTTATAATATCATATCATATCTTTCTCTATGTATAATACATACAGTTTACTTTTCTGTATTGTTTTAATTATTATCACTAAATTATTGTCTATTGTTAATTTAGATATTTTTAGATGATTTTTCAATTTGTTATTATTATATTGTTGCCCGATAGTTGTACTAGGGCATAATAAACTTTATCATCATCATCATCATCATCGCACCTCCGTTTTGACGCTTGATTTCTGTACTAGTTTTGTATCATTTTGTATTATTTTGTACTATTTTTTTTCATTACTTTATCCTTTCGTACTATCGTTTTACCATATAGATCTTTTGTATTTTTATATTGTTATTTTGGTTTCCTCTTTTTGCCCGAAAGTCTTCACTGGAGTATAATAAACTTTATCATCTTGATCATCACTTTGATCAGTTTATAAAAGTACTTGACTTTTACACATCGAAATTTGTATACAATCGATCTTCGTTATACTTCTCCCAATTTTCATTGTTTCGATTGCCTTTTGGTTTAGGAGAAAATAAGTAATTCGAGACTAAATGGTCTCAGAGGAGAAATCGCTCAACGAAATGTCGTCAACTTTTACTATAAAAAAAATGTATAACAAAAAAATACAAGAAATTGGATAACATGCAATGATCCTTTTCAGCTAATTGGAAAACGATTACGCTTAGGTAGTGATTAAGTTGTTGCCACACACGTAGACACCTCTTTTTTATTGGATTCCGAGCTGTACCACTTAGGACATACTTACTCGTTGATGACATAACCTCTGAACGAGTTGCTGATTTCGAAGAATCAAGGGTGGATCATCCATCTGATATATTTTTGGATGACCCTAATTCTTTGAGATACAAATGGTAATCTAAGTCGAAGAGCTATTTACGAAAGAAGCTATCGATCTTCAAACTTCGAAAAATGTCTTCATTTTGTTACAATTTTTCCTTAGCTTCCGTCCCAGTACTGATAAAAAGCTGGATCGTGGTCCAACCTCTAGAGTTTAGACTGATTGAAAATGAGGACCGATAAAGTACGAAGTACGAAGATTTGAAGTCCGGACTCTGCCCCCCCCTCCTTCCTATGATTCCACGATTTAGGCACCCTACCTCATTTATTATCATTTATTAGCGATTAAAATAGCGTGACTACCTCATCTCACCTTCTAAGGCCATCTTATATTGAATAGTATATATGAGATGGTCGACCCTGTGTTTTACCATTTTTTTTTTAAATGAGGTTAGTACTGGATTTTTGGTATTGGTTCGTGATTAAATCGATTAATAAAATATATATAAGAGATTAAAAAAATAAATATTAATTTTGTTCGAGGGACTTTCAAAAATGGCATACCAGAAAAGTATGGCGATCTGTTGATTTCTCGATCTGTCGATCACGAATTACCTTTTAAAACAAAATCAGGCTGTAAGAACATATTTTTTGCGTTGAAGATTTTTCGTTCTTTTCCACTCGTTTCGAGCGCTGACGTCACCGATAATTCGTTGTCAAACAGGCTGCGATTGGGATGATTAATCTACGGAAAAATGCCGCGTCTGATTGGCGCTGATGCGCTCGGGTTCGAACTCCCCTTGATGCGCGGTTTCTAAAAGTAGCTGCGCGTAAGGAGATTAAACGTGTGCCGAGTATACGTCGAAGCGAATACCGATCGTCGCACACTTAGTACCTACGTCATTTATTCCACCGGGGTATTAGACAAACGTGTAATTGCATTTTTCAATCGTTAATACCTTCCAGGTTTCCCTGCGTATTGCGTGCCCTCCGACTTGTATTTACCTCAGTTACAAAATGTAAACATTTAAGTTTTATTAGCCTGTGCAATTAGAGCCGTTTCGAACCAAGTTCGGAACACGAAAAACCTCTTCTGTATCTATACGAGTATAAATACGTTGATTAAGCTCTCTCCCAAATCGTGGTAATTCATAATTCTGCGAGTTTTTTTTCTCAAGATCTCCTCTGCTGTAGAGATTTTATTTGTTGACGTATTTCAATCATTTTCACATAATTGGCGATCGGAATATTTGAAGTACTGGACAAAAAGGTAGCCAAAAATAGAGGATCGTGGATTTACGAGTCATCGTGATGTACGTGTTTAAATTGCGAACCCAAACAAACAGCTTGTGTAATTTTCTCGCGTTAGCCTCGCAAAAACTCAAAAATCGCTTGACGGATTTGAACAATTATTTTTTTCCTTCATTCGTCTCAATACTAAAGTGCTTTGTGAAAAACAAAAATTAAGAAAGATCCAAAGGATTCAAAAAATAGATAAAATAACAATTGGTCATTTGGTATGAGAATTTCTCGATATTTGTTATCGATTTCAATGAATTGGGGTTGGATCGCTTAGGGATAAGAATTAATGATCGCTAACGAAGAATTGCGATCAAACCAATTTTAGTACGTACGAAGTTTATCGGGTCAACGAGTAGCGAATAAAAATGAGAAACGAAAAAATCTAAAATTGCATTTTTGTATTTTTCTTTTTTCTCAAAGTTTTTTTTTATAAAAATTGTCAATTTTTGTCATACTCGGTTGAAAGGCCTTTTATCCGTATAGTTCTAGCGCACTCTCGTGTCTCCTTTTCGCCCTTTTTTTTTCTTTCCTCCTTCCATTTTTCACCTCGACTACCCTTTTTTCCTTTTTTTTCGCTTTTTTCCATCAATTATTCGTGCCGACGCGCGTACGAGCGCATTCGAAGAGGCGTTTCACCAACGAAACTACAATTTGCACGAACGCCCGCTCCCCTTAATAGTCATCATAGAATAGATGGAATAAACGCCAGTACGAATTTAGGCTCGTGTCTATACACGTAGACACGTGTGCGCTGATGGAAAGGCCCCTAATGCTAGCTACGCCAGTGTACTCGTGGAAAAAAATGATGATTATGCAGCAGGTTGAAATCAACGAGTACTCGCTCGCCTCCCGTACACCAGCGAACGACCGTACCATTCGCGTGTATGCGCCTGGAAGAAAAGCTATATCGATCTCGAAAGTCACCACTTTTGCTTTTACACTTCGACGTTTAAAGTGGGAAACATAACCTCTTGTGTATATCGAGGTTTTATATATACATATATATATGTTCGCATCGTGATGAACGATGGGAAAAGACACGCTATATATTCACGCCATTGGGAACTAAGTGCCACGTGAAGGTTCAATGAATTCGGAAGGTTTGCAAAAATTCTTTTCGAATTGATAAGTTTTTAATACTGAGGACCTTTAGGAAGTGCACATTGCTCAAACAACATGTTTTTACATCTCGAAATAATTAAACCGAACCCAAACTAAAGCAAATAGTGAAACAAACTCAAACAAAACCAGACTATATTTTTTCATTTGCAAAAGAATTTTTTTCTTTGAAATATTGTGAAATCGAGATCAGATAACTAATTTCTGCCAGCCATCTTTCATGAGGGCGAAGATAGTGGATACTGGATAAACGGTAAAACCTGAAAAAGAATATCGTGGGACAAAATGGAAAAAAACAAACTTTTATGGAATGAAAATAAAATGAGAAAATGTAATGAATATGAAATGTAAAATAGAAATAGAACGAACAAG
The DNA here is from genome assembly GCA_030522765.1 of Ophioninae sp. B BG-2022a. NCBI lineage: Eukaryota > Metazoa > Arthropoda > Insecta > Hymenoptera > Ichneumonidae > Ophioninae sp. B BG-2022a. The sequence goes on along the minus strand of JAPYZJ010002939.1, from coordinate 4,273 downwards.
ATAATAATATTTATGAATATGAAGGAAGTGAAGCAAAAAAAAATGTATACTAATATATTTCGACGTATGGACACAGAAAATGGTCCGAGAAGGACTCAAACAAACCCGAACAGATACACGTTGTAACTAATATGAAATTTAAAAAATAATGAAAAATAATAACCGACGAAAAAATAAAATTGAAAAATACTAAAGACACGATAACAAAATTTAAAAAAAATGACAGAATGAAAAGAAAAATAAAAAAAATGTAACGAAAATAAAATAAAAAAAAATCAAAGAATAATAGACTGAAAGAGAAAAAAAGATGTTTAATTATGGAACGAAAAATAAAAAGAACATATTAACGAAGGAAAACGAAATGAGCAGCAATATCATTTGCTGTTGCCACGAAAAAAAAATAAGATCATAACTATAAACCGGCAATAAATGTATTCTCGTCAGCTCAGAGTCTCACATATACGTACACGTATATATACACGATAGGTAAGAACGTGCGCGCGTCCGTCGAATCGAGCCTGCACTACACAAATATCGGTGTAGGTATCCACGTTAGCCGGCTTTTAACGATTGCCAATCGTCTTTATGTTAGAGCGTCGAGTCTAAGCGAACATTACACGCTTCGTCGGGCGCACCTGTACATAGATCGGTAACGTATGTACGTAGGATATAAAACCGCTCGGTAGTTCACCGCACGTGTACTCGCGAGGCACTTTTTACCGTCGTAAGTAGTACCTAATCGTTGCAATGGGCAGGCAATTTCTTTTTCCCATTCGAATACGTTGGACCTTTGTCTCCATCGATGCACCGTTCTCTCGTTTATTTATATCTTTTTTTTCCGCTCCTTCATTCCGGCCAGGTTCTTCGTTGGCCATTCCGCAGTCATTATTTCAATGCCCCGTTGGTTATGTCCACGTCTTATGGACGCGATATTGTATTCTTCGGAAAGGTTTTTTTTTTCTAATTAAATATTACTTCCGGACATAACGTTGTGTTATTAGTTTACGGTTTTTCGAAAAGTTTACTGCGTCAATAAATAATTCATATTTTGATAATAACCGGTTGATAATTTGTTTTTATAAGAATTGATCGATAATTAGTATTGATACCCAAGGTATTTGGTAATTGATTGATCGACAATTGATACGTTGATAATACTGGATTTTGCGATTGATTGATTACTTATCGATGTAAATTAATTGGTTGATTGATGATTGATCTTTTGATACAGAGTGTTGACATTGAAATTGAATTTTGTAACAATAAAATTATGGCAAGAAATAAGTTGAAATTTATCATAATGAAATTTGTGATTACGTGAAATAAGTGTAAATGACAATTCCATTTTCTTCCATGGCCTTGACTGTCAATTTCCAAGATTTGGCAAATTCCTAAAACTCTCTTTTATTTACGAACACAAAAATCTTCGATTTTAAATCGAGTTTATCAACTTCAATATAAGCAATTTATCCGAACCCATTTTATCGTAAAATGCAAGGATATTGAAAAACAAAATTAACTTTGCATCCTTGCGATGAACAAAATGACGAAATAATTTTTCGGTCGTTCCTTCTTTGTTGTCAATTTTCGCGATTTGTTTTTTTTCGCAATTTTTGCGAATATGACGGTGCGTCTTCTGGCGTAAGAAGAATCATGACTTACGTGGGTAGTCGTTAAGATCGAACGTCACGATGCGGTGAGGGTGGAAAAGGCGATTCACCGCAGCGTGACATCATGCGATGCGATTATTACTATGCACATTCGCGACGATTTAGCAGCGATATTATCGTTTATTTGTCACGATATAGTCAAGCTCGTCGTTCCTCATCGTACTCACGTAAACAATTTACCCGGTTTGGCGCTCTATTTGCGTTTTGTTCAATCATAAATCCCAATCGACACGAATTTGCACACAAAACGACATTATTGGCGATAAACGCTCATCTAACGATTACTCTAATTATCCCAGGCCCTTCAAAAACCGCTTTCGAGAATGAGAACCCTAAAACTTTTAACTTCTACATTTTGACTTAATCGACTGGATTTTCGAAAAAAAAAGTCATTGATTTGGATTAGCCCAAATGTTGCAAAATTAGAGTCAAGTCCATGAAATAAGATAAAAGTGCACGATCTCTGCAATTTCAAGTAATATTCTGATGATATTCTTACGCTCTAATATCAGCCATTATCATTTACCTACATTTGTTTGATTTCGTCATTAAATCAATTGTTAGAAACATCGATTTTCATTCTTTATCGTATTGTCAATTAGCAGATAATTTCGATTAATCATCAATCACCAAATAAACAACCCGTTGTTATCAACATGTTATCGATGAAACAAACATCGATTGACAAATATCAATTGTCACAAAATTGTAATTGAACTTCTGAATTATTAATTGAAAGCCTAATTTACATTTATTCAAATTATTGATTTCAAATTATATTTAAAAATTATTGAATTTTTAATTCAAATTACAATTGAAGTTTTTAAATGTTTAATTCATCACGTGGTTCCACTCTGCTATAAAGTTGTGACGTTCAGAGACGTGTTTTCCAGGATTTCTTAATGAACGCATTATACGCATAGCATATCTGAACCAAGCCAATTCTTTTCTGTTATCATTTCCAAGTCAATAGCAGTTGTCAATCGGCGCCCGAAATGCAGAAAATCGCTTGCCGGAAATTCAGTAATTCCTCATAAACAGCCGACGAATTTCGACATCCCGAAAGTTCCGCGATTTCCGAAATGTTCAATGCGCGATGATCATCGTGTTTCAGAGTTCTCCATGTTTCTTTGAAACTTCGCTCCGTCCGAATTCCCAAAGATGAACTTTTTTCATGGTTGTCACGACTAACCAACGTTTAGCGTCGAGTACGGAAACCTAGATGAACAATGCGAACTGAGTAGGCTAAAAAGGGTGTGTTTGAACGGTCTTCAGATCTCACGGATGTAATCCTTCGCCGGAGAGGTTCGGAGTGAGTTTGTAGAACGTGAAAGAGGGCTTCGGAGTCTCCACGGGTTGATGATGCCCAGGTAAAGAGGACTAGGTATTCTTGCGTACAGCTGAGTCGGATAAGGTGGAATATCGAATGGAAAAAAAAGAAGAAGAAGAAGCAGGAGAAGACGTTTAATGGCGAGGTATAACGGTGGAAGTTCCTCGGAGTCTCTTGTAATGAAAAGCAGAAGGCCGTTCGTCGAAGACATCGAGCCGGTGGTTGGATGACACTTGGGTCCTTTCTGAGATCGGTTCGCGGCTGCGAATGAACGCATACAAGGCTCTGCCTCGTGTATGCAGTATTTATGTACATTCGTGGGTGGGGCAATGCACGTCACGCGAGAGTACGCACGCGTGCTAGTAGCCATTGGTCTATTGATTCGAAAGACGGAGTTCTCGAGAGGGCACAGAGAACCGAGTTCGCGGGAGGCCACGAGGGAAAAACCCAGTCGACTTGGTCAGAGAGAACCGAGCCAAAGGGAGAGGGAACAAATAGACAGGTAAAAAGCGTAACCTGTGCTAATGTAACTTGTCCCCACCGGTCCCCTATCGTACTTTTCTTGCCGATCGGAATCGTCGCTGATTGGCGTCGGTTCGCTGGAATGGGCGTACCTGGCGCAACCGCGTGGAACCGACTGCGTCTTACTGGACGCAACCAGAAACGCGCTCCAGCTTGAAACACGCCTATCCGGTCGTCACTGGTTAGAATAGGATAGCGTTTTTCCCTTCTTCGTTTACTTTTTCCTTTTTTTTCTTCTTCTTCTCGTAGCTCGTTTCTTGGTGATTTTTTTTTATCGCGGACGCCACCGGTTTTACGCGTGCATCATAAACCACGAGCGGGGAAGCGAACCGTGCGCCACGCCAGAAAACAGACGATTAAAAGACAAGGAGCCGAATAAACGAACTTTTTGCAGCTGATATCGCAATATTGGGCGTTTATGGTTAACCTCCTGGGTAGGAGACTACTGGTGTTGTGGAGCTTAATGCCCATGGCGATTTTGTAAGTTACCGTAAACCTGGGCTACTTTGACTTTGCGGGTTACTTTGACACATTTTGGGGCTACTTTGACATATGCGTAGTTTGGAGTTTATAGGCCGTGTTTTGTTGTTATTACTTTAAAAAAAATGGTTTTTCTTCGTTCTAGGCCGCATTTAATCAATATTGAACTTTGAGATCTAATCAAAATGGTGCGAAACTATAAAAAGAAATTAGGAGGACGAGCGTACAAGAACTATACAGAAAATGATCTCGCAAAGGCTGTCGCAGAAGT
>JAPYZJ010002938.1:0-25804 GCA_030522765.1 Ophioninae sp. B BG-2022a | reverse complement strand
TTGCCGATTTTTTTTGAACGAAGAGTTCGACGCTACTCTATTACGTATTAACTTACATTATCATTCAGATGTTATCAACTGTTTAAATAAAATTCATCAAAAGTTGATCGTTCGACGTTCGTAAGTTCCCCAAAAAAACCACCTTGTCGTCTTTTTTCTCCTGACCTAAAATAACGAACTTACTGGAAAATCGATCATTCCAGCGCCATTTTTTTTCTTCTCCCAACCTAAAAAGTCGAAGTGTCTAAAAAATTATTTCTTTAAGAATACTAAAAACATTATAACTAGAAATAAATCAAAATTTTTCCAAGTCAAGATATGGTTTGGAAAAATCATGCATTTCTTGTAACTACACCTAATATAGTGACGTCACCATAGACTCGCCTGTATAATTGTCTTTCACAATATGACCGTCACTGATCGATCGATATTCATTTTCGTGACATCAATGTCATCCACAATACGATATAATTTCCGAAAGCGGGAACACTCAACGACGTATAGAAAATCGACGTAACCTCACAAATTATCAAACGCAGTTTTCTCACGGACGGTAAAGTTTTTGAAGAAACATCGAGAACCAGATTCTGCAGGATGCATGGACACAGAACTCGATGCGTTTGTTTTTCATTGAAAACGATTAATCTTGGAGAAACTTGAGTTCGAAAACAGCATCAATGTCGAGACGATAAATTGGACCACATGCAACTTTTCATCAGGACAACAACCGCTTCTTCCTAATTTCTATTTCTTCCTTGCACTCTTCTTTCCGTAAGTGCGTCACGATACGTGTCCTCTTGTTTCAGCGATGCGTCAGGAAACGATGACGAGTCGAGCTGGCTGTGATATCAATAACGAATGGTCATCTGACGAAACGTCCTGGAAAGTGTCACTCTCGCGTCATGCACGCAACGAACGTGGCATCCGATTCCATTATTCCTGTAAGTTTTTCATTTGAAAAGTCTTGATGTAGCGGAGTAGACTTGGCCGTCATACGGATGTCTTCAAAAATGATGAACCGTGGAAGATCACATCGCGAGAAAATGCTGAAACGATTCGAGTCTTCAAGAACACCTCAGTTCAGCAATGAAGAACTGACCCTCATCAATGAAGATTTCGCGCCAACCCAAACAATTTCAGCTGACAATTGGGACAACATCGAAGATCTCCTTATCAGAGACAACAATGACTCATCGACGAAACGTCATCGATGCCTCGTTCAAGAAAATTCGACACTGAAGATTGGAGGTTCACGAAGCCCGAACCTCATTTCCAGTTAGCTTCGAATAAAGTCAACTACAAAAGTTCATCCGTTCGAATATCCTACGTTGGACCAAACCCCCAACAATCGTGAAGACATCAATGAAGACTCATCAAGATTCAGAGAAGATTGAATTTGGCTAAAACGCCATCGGCCATCGCTGAAAGAAAATGCAACTTTCCAATTCGCCCTTCAATCGGGAACAACACTGAAGACGTCGATTTTCATCAATGAAGTTTCTTGTTATCAATGAAAATTCTACTGTACCATCAGTACTAATAAATAACTGGTCTCGTTACAGTTCAAGCGAAGAAGAAACATTACATTTCGTCTTCACTTTAAAAAAAGTTATTTTACGTTGCCCAATGAATTATCAATTATTTTTAAACGTTTACGTAGAACCAGTTATCCCAAAATGTTGTTTTTCGAACTAATCCACCCGTACTAGCGCGAACGTTGAATTTCTTTTTTTTTTGGAAATAAGAATCTCTTAAAAACACCCGTGGCCTCATGACTTTGAAAATCCTCGAACGACAAAGGTAACCAACAGAAGATATTGTATATATGTCGCAAGGTAATACTTACCAAGCTTTTAAAGTGCTGGAACGGAAATTGTTTCTTGCTACCTTTTTTTTACGCTTCAACTCTACAACGATCTCGTTCCAAAAAAATCGAGCGTTAAAAAAATATTTTTTATTTCGAGCTTTCGACGAAATAATTATGAATTATTAACCTGCAATTGTTCTTCATTTTTTATTTTCAAAGCTACGCTGATTACGATTAATTTTTTATTTTTCATAATTTTTTTTTTTTTCATAACCATTTCGTCGACGCTAAGTCTTGCAAACGGATCGACCATTTCGACAGAACCATTCCCATTGTGTACCATAAATCCTTTCGATCTTTACGAAAAAAATCGATTTCTTCCTCGAAGATCTCTATTCCCTTTTTTTTTTTCGTTCACGAACCGGAAGTCCACGAGAAGAAATAATGAAATTATTAAAAACGAATACCATGGACAGAGCTAAAGTCACTAACTACATGATCCCGTTGTTTGGCAGCAGAGGGATCAAGACTGCCAAGGAAGAATGAGGGCTCGAGACAGAAGCAATTTTGGAGGCCTTTCCCCTGCCACGCTTGTGGGAAATCCTACACGAGGAAGGACACGCTGGGGCGGCATCTTCGCGACGAGTGTGGAAAAGCACCGCAATACATATGCTACGTTTGCAAGAAGGGCTTCAAGCAAAAGTCCAATTTTCAGAGGCACAACGCGAACGTCCATGGTTTTAGGTTTGAAAAGAGAAAAGAACGGGGAAAAATGAGTTTGTAAAAGGGAGAAAAAAAAACAAAAAAACTTTAAAAAATTTTGTAAAAAAAAAAAACAAAAAAATGTTAAGAAACAAAAAAATGAGAAAAAAAGACAAAACGCGATTAATCGTGCTGGCACGATAACCCAACGAGGCCTTATCACGAGACAATATCAATGAGAGATACACACGTCCACGTGCAAAAACAATCGTCTATTTTTCATTGATGAATTATTGCACAAATTAGTACAACAAAAAATACACTATGCTCACAGGCCTCTGCGATCAATTGTCGTCAGCCAATATTTTATTTTATGTACGATAATGTCGCGGAATAAATTTTCTGAATCGCCTTGGATCCTGAATTAGTTGTTCCGCTTTGTTTCATTGTTTTATAATTTTTTGTTTATCATTTTTTTTTATCGCAATGATTTTCACACGGGTTTTTTTGAGCTGGAAGTTTGACGTTGATTGTCGTACCTGGAGACGACGGGTCTTGAAATTGAAAAAAAAACAGCTTTGCAGATCGATCCCCGAACGTATAAAAAAAACAAAGAGGTTTCAATGAGAAAATAATCGGATGATGAATCCGATGAACCTTTCCGTGTGATTGCACAGTTGGGCAAAAAAAATTACGTATGCATAATTTTTTCTGTAAAATTGGTAATTATTATTTTTATATTTATTCCATTAATTTTATAAATGATAATTCTATTTTATTCGTAATTTTTTTCTAATTTTTTAATATTACAATTTCTTATAATATACTCATATTTCATGCAATTTTCTTCGGATTCTTATAACACAATTTCTTGCATCAATTATCAAATCAATGTGAGAAATCATCATTGGATGTGATTTTTTGACTCAAGATAAAAACACAGGATTTCAGTTCAAAAAGGAAAATTTACCTTTGATTTAATTAAGAAAATATGATTCTCGCAAGAAAACCTGACGAGATGGAATTTTGCAAATACTCAATTTCAATAACTAAAAGTTCGTAAGAAAAAAAGTTCAGGAAAAAAATCTTGTGTATTTTTTTTATTGCTTACCTCTGAAATCGAATGCGAACATCGAAGAGTATCTTTCCTGAAGGTAAAACTCGTTGGGCTTGAAACTGAAGAAAGATAAAGTATCGAATAATTCTGAAAGGGTACGTTGCTATTTTTACCAAGTTCCAGCCATTCTCCAGCCATTCTCATGAAAAACGGTGCGACGAACGAACAAACGAAATTTAAAAAAACACTGTCGTCTCGATGCTCCTATCTCAAGGACATGTAGAAGTTCGACATAACCTCACAAATTTTCGAAATCCGTTTTCTCGAAGACGGTTAAGTTTTTTATTGAAAATTGAGCATCGGTCCCTGTAGAAATGATGGATGCAGAGGTTAACGCTTTTATTTTACGATAAAAATGTGTAATCATTGAGAAATGTCATTTTTAAGCATTTTGAAAATTTCTTTCGCACTCGCGTGTCGCGTGTCGCACCTTCTACACGTCCTTAATATCCTGATGAAAAAGAATCCTTAAAAGTTGCTCAGAATTATAAAAAGTATCACCCAAACGTAATTTCCGGTCATCATATTTAAGACCCAGTGAATCAGAGTTGCTCAGTTGAAATGAAAATAGTTAAATGATCCAATATGTTCAATTGGCAGGCAAGAATTCATTGACGAAAAACATGGCTGATAAATGGCCGCAAAATATGACCGAAAAATATGGCTGATAATGGCCAATCGATAAATATCGTTTTTCTCTTGGTCACTTTCCAGCCGTTCCCGTGACGTCATCGCGAAGAAGAGTTTTCGGATACGTTCATAATCCGTATCCCTGTGAAAAGTGTGGAAGATCTTACAGGAACAAGGGCAGTCTGAAACGTCATCTTCACGACGAGTGTGGCAAACCCCCAAAATACATATGCACCGTATGCGAGAAGGGTTTCAAACAGAAGACGAATTTTCAGCGTCACAACGCGACCATCCACGGCCATCTTTTTTCCTTCAAGCCTTAAATGGAAATCCGACTTCATCATCTTGAAGAATATGATCATCGGAGCTTTTTTTTCACCCCACGTGTTCCACCTGATATATATATAGATATATATAAAATTGACAATTTGAACGAACGCGATCACCAATTCGAAAGTCAATAAAGTTTAGCGTCGCGTCAATTAACAAAATCGGTATTTCTCGCGACGAAAGTAACAGTCGATAGTCAACCTTGACGTTCCTCGAAGTCCAGTCCAACCAATGAAGATCGATATTCAACGATTCAACGATTCGTCTTTCTTTTTTGTCTTCCTTTATTTCTTCTTTTTTTTCTCTCATCAACAATCCTCGATCGAAGATCTTCGAAGCAAAAAAAAAAAACAAACCCAAACAATTATCGTACGTTTCGATCGGCAAGTGTTTTTAGTTGTTTTTGTTTCTCCACGAGATTCGAAAAACGGATCTTCCGATGTAGCCACGTGATCACTACCAACGTTTTTTTTTCCCTTTGTTCTTTTTGCTCGCAGGTCGTCCCCGCTCGAGCTCGTGGAATCCCCGTAGCAACGTACCAAAACCGTATCCCTGCTACAAGTGTACGAGATCGTACACGAACAAGAGCACACTCAATCGTCATCTGAGGGAGGAATGCGGCAAAATGCCCCAGTACGTTTGCAGCTTCTGTCAGAAGGCCTTCAAGCAACGTTCCAACTTTCAACGTCACGTTTGGACCGTTCACGGATGCATACTGTGATGCCCGATTGCTGAAGGGCCCTGATACCATTTCGCTCATTTTTTTCTCTCCCTTTCTCTCTTTGTTATTTTAATTAATGAATTAATTAATAACAATTAATATTTCCATTCATAATTATTAGTTAATATTTATATCAATAATAATTAATTACCAATTAAGTTCATTGTAATAATAATTAATGTTATTATTAATATTATGGTAATAATTATATTATTATATTATTATTATTGTTATTATTGTTATTATTTTATAATTATAATATGAATATTATAATTATAAAATTATATATAAAATGTAATGATAAAATACATAATATATGACATTATAATTATTATTATAATTATGATAATTATTAATGTTATTATTGTTGTTGTTGTTGTTGTTTTCATTATAATTATTATTCTGTGTGACAATGATTCGTTGGAAAAGCTCGCCTCTGAAAAATGAATCATTATTTTCGTTGTCGCCCTCGTCGACGTATATCTTCTCTCAAAATTCGAAGTGCCTCGACAGCAACGCTCACGGGAGTTCAATTCACAAGGTGCTGATAAAGAGGAATCTTGCGATTACTTCGTCATTATTTTGTATGGATGCAAATAATAAAAAGAAAAAGAAAATCGAAAACAGCTGACCGCAACACGAAATATTTTTCGATTACTGCATGATATTATTATTATTTCTTTTTTATAGATTCGACGAGTAATGGAGAGTTGAAGACTTTTTTTTTATTATTTTCGATTTTACATTTGGAAAAGAAAAACGTCGTTGGTGAAACCAGGATTGAGGGTAAAAAATGATTGTCTCGGTGCATTGGTAATTAGAGATTGTAATTATTTTTTTTCAATTAATTTTGCCTCATTTCTACAATTGATATCCCTTTCGACAGTCGGTTAATCGAAGAGCTTCATAATTGGCAAATTATCGATAATTTTATCGAAATTTACAAATTATTTAAATGAGTGTTTGTTCAAATGATTAAATTTGAAGCAATTAATGAATTCTTCTCGTTGAAGCCATTATTTTCTTTTTTGAAGCAAATAATGAAAAAGAGGGAAAGTTTGAGGCAACAGCGTACGAATTCCAGACGATCGCATCTTGATTGAGGAACGTATCGATCAAATGTACAAAAAACAAACGAAACAAAAAACAAGGAGAGATTTTTCAAAATGCTTTCCGAACGATGAGTGGGTGTGACGAAATTGTAAAATCCAGGATTAACACGACGACGAATTTGTTGTTTCAGGTAAAAAAAAAATGGGCTATTGGGCGGGCCGGAAATCGCCGAACTTCGGTTGTTCCTTCACTTGCCCGAAATGTGACAAGCAGTACACGTGGGCGGCCTCGTTGAGAAGACATCTACGCGAAGGTTGCGGAGTTCTTCCGAAATACAGCTGTCGTCTTTGCGGTGGAAAATTCAAGAGGAAGGATTACCTTCATCGTCACAGCATCAACGTTCACAAATTTGGCAACGCCTTGTTCTGAATCACATCCATTATGTACAAAACGAAAACATTACGAAAACATTATACGAGTTCGATTCGAGCAGCCATCGAAATATCTTCATCGAGAATTCCACTCAAAGAAACATCGTTTTCTAAAAGCTGCGAACGGTTTTGAGAAATAATCGATGTTTATTTTTATACATATATTCTGAAAACATACTTCCGAATTATCAATGGTCACGTAGATTTTTTTACCCTCACTTTTTCGGTGTGAATTTCGATCGTTATCAATAGGTCGAAATAAATCGTGAAAAAAAGTTAGGGACACCGAGAAAAATTGAATTCTAAACTCGACAGGATCACAAATGATAGGGATGTTGTTCTCAGCTCGAAAAATGCAGTTTCTTCAAATAATGATTACAGGGAAGAAAAAAATCGAAAGTGTCTTTCACGTCGCAAATATCTTGAGGAATAAAGAAAAAAAAAGACTGATCGTTCGAATCGCCACGGGACTCGAACGAATCAGGACTCAGGAAGGTGGAAAAAAAAAGTGCACGTAAACACAGAATCAATATTAGCGTTGATGAAACGTATGTGAACGTATATTAAAATGGCAAAGTGTCGAACGATCTCGAGAGAGCGGACATCCTCATTTTCTACGCTTTTTCTTCTTCTCTTTGCAGGTAGCCTGAACATGTCCGACTATTACAAACGTGTTGGACGACACTTTTGCTCGACTTGCGGTAAAGAGTACAGGTGGATGCAATCGCTGGTGAGACACGAGAGGGAGGAATGTGGCAAGGCCCCCCAACACTGCTGTCCCGTCTGCGGTCTCAGGATACGTCACAAGTGGATGCTGAAGAAACACCTGATGAGGACTCACCATTGGATCATGCCTAATGGAAAGAATCTCTAGCTCGTTCACGAAACGTGGAGGAAAAGCAAAACCAAAAACGTACAACATAGTCGTATAAGCAACGAACCGTTTTCGCGGAGCGTTGAAAATGTATTTTTTACACGGGCATGGAGGGAGGCTCTCGTCGAGCTGTTTGTTTTTGTCGATCGACGCTGGAATATCAAACGGCGAATGTTGAACAACCGAAATGGATTAGACAATAAAAGAGAAAAGGAGAAAAGAGGAAAGAAGGATGTCCAATGGAATTTCATAGATTCTTCCATTTGTGATTATCCATCATGGCTACCGATCAACCGACCCCGAAATTCTCAGAGAATCGCCACTTTTGTGTATTTCGTTTTTTTCTTGGTTTCGACATGACAATTTTCCAAAAACCCAAACAGAACTGACGGACATTGGTAAAAAATGAAAATACGGTCTAGGAAGCTCAGATTATGCAATTTTACACAATATTCTATCGAAATGTAAGTGAAATTTTGTAAAATTGCCGCGTTGATTTTTGCCCAGTTTCCCTGTGCAATCCTGACCAAAATATGTGAATAAATGGCGTATCCGAGAGCAAGGGAAATGAAGAATTTTGTCGGTCGATTAAAATCGATCAACGGATGAGAAAGTCTTGCAGTTTCCCGGTGCCCTCCTGTCGATCGATTAAAATCAATCAACGGGTGAGAAATTTTATCGCAGTTTCCCTGTGCCCTTCTATCGATCGATAGAAATCAATCAACGGATAACTAAATTTTGTGCTGTTTCCCTGTGCCCTCCTGACCAAAATATACGAATGACTGGCGCATACGCGAACAAAGAACATAAAGAATATTGTCGATCGATAGAAATAAATCAACAAGTGGGAGTACTTTTCGTAGTTTCCCTGTGCCCTCTTGGTCAAAATAGGAAATGAAAGGGTGTTCCGAAGAGCATCGAGAATTGAACAGCGCCTGCTTCAAGTCGAGCAGAATCGAAAGAATTTCTGGTCACCATCGTATTTATGAAGCAAGTTAAACAAAAACAAAGATCAGGTCATTCATAAGCCGATATTGCTTTTTCGATACGCGAGATGACCCTGAACAACAAAGGTCGGAGATTCGTTCGCAAACTCTTCAGGCTCACTCTCTATTGTCGTTTTCCCATTGAATTTTTTCCAGAACAACCGAGATCGGAATACTACAAGCGTTATCGTGGCAAGTACACGTGCGACGTCTGCGGCAAAAAATACGTCTGGAAGCCGTCGTTGATGAGGCACAAACGGGAGGAGTGCGGCAAAGAGCCGCAATTCGCCTGTCCCTTGTGTTCCGCCAAGCATCGCCGCAATAGCCAACTCAGGCAGCATCTCATTTGCGTTCATCAATGGACCAGCCTCCTCGAACGATATCGCTCATAGACGAGGACGCGCACTCTTTTGTTTCATTTTCATCGACGATTAAAATGCCACTCGCGATTTATTAAAAATCTGCACGCTCTTCTCACTTCCCCGATCCGGAGATCCGCCAAAACTTCTCAACCTGAGCAACCATCAATGTCTCATGTTCCCTTCGCCCACGACGATTTCCCAATTCTAACAATCTAACAGTCACTCTGTTCGAATTTCGCAAGCGAACACTTCGAATGTACGCAGTCTCGCGGCGATTCGTTTGTAAAGGAATTTGATCGATGGACGATTCCTACGAGTCGTAACTGTCGATGATGCAACAAAAGTGCTCAGCGCCCCATCGTGTGGGGTGTCTTTCAAAAGGGCGTTCGAAATCCTACTCAACGCTGAATTTTATTTTTTTTTTCGCCTCACCTGTCACCCACCGTGAGCCTCTGATTCCTCCGAACAGCAACGCCCCCCCTCCCCCAATCGCGCCATGCTATGATTTTATAATTCTCCTCACTCGCGAATTATAAAATGACATAATTCCTGAAAATAATGGATTACCGCACGTTAAACGATATACTGGTCACTCTGAAAACATTAATTTCGGCGGACGATATGTTTGAAACAATTGCTTTCACATTGACGAGCCTTCATCATACCCAAAGGTAATCCAGCCTCAATAAAATATCCCTAGGACCCGCAAGGAGCGATCTCAATTTAGAAAAGAAAAAAAATGAAAAATAAGCACGTAAAGATCGGGCCTTCTGAAAACACACAGTCAACGAAATTTTCGCCTGTTGAAACCATCGTGGTAATTTTGATTTCAGAGTATTACCAACACTACTACTCGTCGCAGCCCCCGTACACCTGCGACTCTTGTGGCAAGAGATACAAGTGGCGGGAATCCCTGAGCCTTCACAAACGGATGGAGTGCGGCATCGAGCCTCGTTTCACTTGCCACTTTTGCGGCAGAAAATTCAAGCACAAGCATCACCTGACGAAGCATCATCGCTCGATACATCTCTACGATTCTCGCTAAATACAAAAAATAAATGAATAAATAACTGAATGAATGATCATATAAATAAATAAATAAATATACTATTTGAAAATCGTTTGAAGAGCACGTTATAAGTGCATGTAAATCACGACGTTTCGACAAGTTGGTCCGTGATGATACTCGGATCGGTGACCGTTTGCTACAACCATGCAATTTTATCGAATTTCAGACCGAAACAAAAACTGAAAAATAGTGAAATTGCCCGATTGGTATTGACTTTCCGGCAGTTTCCCTGTGCCCTCTTGCCCATAATGTACGAATAGAGGGCACGTGCGAGAACAAGAAAAATAACGGAAATTACTGACCGGTAGGAATCAATCGACAACTCGATCAGTTTGCCGCAGTTTCCCTGTGCCCTCTTGTACGCAATGTACGAACAAGGAGCACGTACGAGGGTACAGGAAATAAAGAATACTGTCGATCGGTAGGAATCAATCAACGATTCGCAAAGTTTTTCGCAGTTTCCCTGTGCCCTCCTCGCTACAAATCTGAATAAAAGGCACATCCGAAGGCAAGGGAAATGAAGAATATCGTCGATTGATTGATCAATCAATAACTCGAAAGGTTTCCCCAGTTGCCCTGTGCCCTCCTGGTCATAATATGCCAATAAAAAATTCGTACAAGGGCAAGGGAAATAAATAATATCAAATATCGATCGATAGAAATCAATGCATGATTGGGAAAGACATTAAACGAGATTGTTTTTTTCTTCATCTTTTATTTGTAGATTCGTTCAACGACGAGCATTCCGACTTCGGGACCGTTTTCCCATGCACCACTTGCGGCAAAGTCTACACGAGAAAATCCTCGCGCTACACGCACCAGCGACTGTGCGGAAAAGAGCCAAGATTCAATTGTCTCCTGTGCGGCAAACTCTTCAAGTACAAGCATCGCCTAAAATCGCATCTGACATCGAATTTTCACGTACCGAGGCACCATCGGTAACCGTGATCGACCCTGTCGATTCGCAGTTTACCCAAAGGGCGGATTTTCTTTCCGCTAAAAATGACAATTTTTCCAACTCCGATATTTCGACAATTTTCTTCGTTTTAATATTCAAATGACGAAGTTAACCATTCCTGCATCGTGATATACAAATCTGACCTGATCAAACGATGAAAAAAAAAGTTATCAAGCTCGAAGACGAATCGAAGAACTTTTCTGGGATTATTCCGGTAAGGACGAGATTCGTGGGTCATAATGGTATAAAAATGATTTTCCGTCTTGTCAGCTACACTTTTGTTACGTCGCGATGTGGAACCTCAAGAAAAAAAGAGGAAAAGTCCTTTTCCTTCAGTGGACCAAACATAGAAAAATATTATTTATATCCTTTTTCGATTCGAACCCAAATACCTGTAATTAGAAATTGTTAATAATAAAGTAAGTTTTTTTTCTTAATACAATAACGTATCACAGAAATAATCCCAATTGTTGATTAAAAAAATATCGATTCGATAGCAGATACTTACGAGTATATTTAGAGGTTATTATTGATGAAATAAACTTTTTTTCGTTTGTTAACGTATCGCGTAGATAATCCCAATTGTTGAGAAAAAAATATCGATTTAATAGCCGATACTTTTATTTATGGATTATTAATGATGAATTAACTTCTTTTTTTAATGTGATAACGTTACGTAGAAAAGGTATTTATGTTGAGAAAAAATCCACAAAGAATACCAACATTGAGTTTCGTTTTGACTCGTGACACTCTCCTTAAAAGTGTTTGCCACAAAAAAAAAGCATCACGAACAACGAGGTCTCATATTTTCCCTCCACTAAAAATAATATCCAATTTCGCTTTTCACACCTGCAAATGTGAATTATTAATAACAACATTAAATATATATATTTTTTCCATAGTGTGGCCATTGTCTCAAATTTGCCTTTCCATTTTGTGTGGCACGGAAGTTTCAAACAACTGTTTTTTTTGCGCATGAAATTTTCTCTGCAGAACCGATAATGTGAATCAAATAAAGTCAACGATTGACACTCGTACGATTTTTTAATGTTTGCCAGCCGTACAATTGAATCGATTTTGAGTCGATCCCTCGATGGCTATTTTGAGTTTTTTTTCCGTAGTTCGAACGAAGCCTTGTGGGTTTTCTGCGTGTTCCAAATTGCCTTTCCAAATTGTCTTTCCTGTCACAACCTAGTCTCCTAAAAAAAGAAGACTTTTTGCATATATATTTTTTTTTAATATTGCTGAAGCAATCGAAACGAGGATTGAAAAGTTTATTCCACATATCTGTGAGTTCTCGAATCAATTTTTTCTTTCGCAAAATAATACTAAATTGCCACTCAGTAGTCGATCAAAAGAAAGGGCCATTCTACTTCACTAAAAAGGAAATAATTTTTTTTTCGTAATCTCCAACATTTTTGCAAGCGGAAGTGCAGACGATTTTTATGATCAATTAAGAATTACGATTTTTCTAAACAAATCAATGCCCATTTTTTTCGTCGAAAACGCGAATGGCACATAAAAATAATGTCGAATTTTCTAAAATCAATATCTCGTAATAACCTTGTATACTTCGCTAGAAAAAATGACGTACAATACAAAAAAAAATTTTTTCTAATCATCAATTCCACCTGTTGAAAGTCCAAAAAAACAAGAATTTTCTTTCCACCGCTGAGCCGCCATTTTGCATTTTTTCGCGAAACAA
Organism: Ophioninae sp. B BG-2022a; assembly: GCA_030522765.1. NCBI lineage: Eukaryota > Metazoa > Arthropoda > Insecta > Hymenoptera > Ichneumonidae > Ophioninae sp. B BG-2022a. Next base: position 13,059 of record JAPYZJ010002938.1, on the reverse strand, counting down.
AAAATAGTTTCGCTCACTCACAAACAAATCGAACAAATGTGCCAAGCCTCATATTGATAGCTTCAATAGTTTCGTCAAAAAAAATTATTGAAAAAATCATGTTTCTCCTATGATCGAAGGGCACAGGAAAAGTGCGGAAAACCCATGCCAGAATAGATGGCACCCCTAATTGTTCTCATTCCCCGATGAGCAGACTATTCATTAAAGTATCGACACCAAGGTCTCGGAAGTATCGGTTTTTCGATGACTGTGGTGGTGCACGGGTAAGCGGTCACCGCTCCGAGTAACGGCCATGCGCAACGCTGCTTCGGTCGGTAGTTCTTATTTCATTAATTTTTTTATGATTCAATTGTTTTCTTATAATTGAAATCCGTGACGAACGGAATCCGAGGAGTCCAATTCACCGAACAGTAATTCAGCTTCGATCTCTTTTCTTTTTTATGGTTTTTCAGGACAGGGCGCCCAACAAAAAGCTTGGATTTGCTTTCAATGCGGAAAGGGCTATCGATGGCGCGGATCGTTGCAGAATCACATACGGGTCGAGTGCGGCAAAGAGCCGACTTTCAAGTGCCCTATCTGCGGCAGAAAGTTCAAGTACAAACATCGCTGGCTGTCTCACGTCAAGTCTGTGCATCATCTCGGCTTTTGAGATCAAATTAAAAAATAAATAAATAAAAACAAAAAACGAAAAAAAAAACGCAAAGAAATGATACATCCTTATTTCGTAATATGTTTGTTCGATAATAAATAATTATTTGGAATGTATCGAATATTCTTTTTTTTTACGATGGTACTTTTTTTTTGTGTTTGTCGGAATCGTTTGTAATTTTGGGACAAGCAAAATGCAACGTTATTCGATTAGTTACGGAAAAGCCTGTTTTCATTTTTATTTATTAGAATTATTGTTGAAAATGATGTGAGAGAGATTTTTTATTTAATCTTTTACGAGTGAATTTCTATTTTCGATTTGAATCTATTTGATTTTCAATTTAGATGTTCTGGTTCGATCTTTTCGATCAAATCGATTTCATGACATTTTTGGATTCGATTTTCTCATTTTATTTAAGCCATAATTTCGATAAGAAACAATATGAAGATCTCTACAAAAAAGACTGAAAGTTTAAATAAAAATTAAAAAACTCTTCCTATTTAAAAAGAAACAAGGAAAAGAAATTATACACCCTTTTTCGTAATGTTTGTACGATAATAATAATATATAATATTTGATAGAATAATAATATAATGTTTGAAACATATCAAATATATTATTATTTTTTGCGATGATAGTTCCATTTTGCAGCGAATGAATGCAAGAAGCTCTTATAATTTTGGGAGAAACGAAAAACCACGCTATTTGGGTTGGTTTTTAGAAGAAATCATTCTTTATTTATTTACAGAATTATTGTTGAAAAGAATATCAGACAGTTTTTTATTTATTTTGTCTGTTGCGAGTGAAATTCTACTTCTGATTAAACCATTTTTCGATTAGTAAATTCTGATTCAACCTTTTCGATCAAATCGATTTCATTCTTTCATTTTATTGAATTTCTCATAGTGATATAAAAAAGTATGAAAATTCCTGTCGAGAAGGTTGATCATTTAAATAAATAAAAAATGTGCCTTACTCGAATTTCGATCCCAAATCGCTTCGAATAATTGACCGAACAGGAAGAAACGTAAATAAAAAAATAGCAGATTCGTTCAAAAGCCCAAGTCAACGCTATCGTACCCTCAAACCGGAAACTGCGCAAACCGTCTCGAAGAAAATGCAAACTTTGATTTTCAATCGTTGAATTGCAAAAAAAACGCTATAATAATTATCTAAAAAAAAAATACAAACTGAAAAAAGTAAAAAAAAATCTGAAAGTTAAATCCCATCATCAAGTCCATTTACGATTTTTTTCCCACTCGTTTACCCTCATTGTGTGAAATAACAAAAAAATTCAATATGGCGATCACCCTGATCGCAAAAATCGTTTGACGCGCATCGAATATTTTCGTTTTTCTTTTTCCGTATTCTTTCAGGACCAAGACTGATAGTGAAGCGAATAGAGTCACTGAGATCGAGGAAAAGCGAGCGGGTTATTCACACGTGCAACCGTTGCGGCAAAGGCTACCAGCTCGACACCTCTCTGAAGCGACATCTGAGACTGGAATGCGGAGTGGAGCCAAAGGAAACTTGTGACACTTGCGGAAAGCGTTTCACCCACAAATTCAACCTTAAGTGTCACCTGGCTGCATGCAAGCGCAGAAGAAATCGTCGATGACTCGTCGATAAAAAGAAACATCGAAAACCGCGTCAATTTTTGTACCCATCTTTAAATTTATTTTTTCATAACGTTAAAAGCTCTTTTCTTCAATTTATTTAAAAATAACAATAAAATTCATTTAATTTATCGATACCTTGACGTACAGAAACAAAAATAAATATAACAAATGTTTTATTTTTTCAAAAGGAAACCATTTATCTAATCTGATCGACTAATAGGGCGTTCGCACTATTTACATTTATTCTAACGATTATCGACGAACAATTTTTTATGCATATATATTTATTTTATAAAATAATTATGAACTCACATTGGTATATGCATAATTTTTCTCTCCAGCTCTTTTCTCTACGTCCCTATCAAAACGTCCTTGAAACAATCAATTTTACCAAACAATTTGAGCGTTATACGGCGTTTTCGGAGGGCACGGGGAAACTGGGAAAAACCCGCGTCGACTAGACGCCCACCGATGAATTTCTAATTTTCCAGTCACTGAATTTGATTGTGGTTGCGAAGTGGTCACATCGAGAACTTCCGCTGATGGTTTGATACACCCCGAGCGGTCACCGCTCCGAGTATCGGCCATGCGCAACGCCCGGCCACCAGACTTAATTATTTGAACAATGTATTTTATATTTCACAAATACGTATGAGGAAAAGAGTCCTGCGGGACTTTAGCCAAGTACTTTGGCTGCCAGCACTTTCGATCGTTTTTTTTTTTCGTTCGTTAAATTTTCTTTATTTTTTGTTTAATATTCAACGACCTTCGGAATGACGTCCATATACATATACATTTGTCCAAAGGTGATTTTGAAGCCACGAGTTTTTGGTGCTAATGCTGATTATGGGCTACATGGGATACTACGAAAACCGGAAATCCGGATGTCTTCAAAATCACCTTTTCACGTATAAATAACGTTTACTCTAATTACACTGATTAGGGAGAGGAGAAACGAGACTTTTTTTTTAGGATTCCATTGGCTCGTCGATTCAACGAATTTTTCTTCTCTTCGATTTCTTCGATCCGAATACGTTTCCCTGACGTACTTACCACACTTTTCTCGCTAACCACCAAAAGCCTGGCACGATTCGTCACGAAAACTAAAAAAATCAAATTAAAAACCTCGCCTCCAAAGCCTGCGCTATTTTTTATCACCCTAGAAGAAACTTGCGAATGTATTTTTATTTTTCACGATATCTAAAGTATACGTTTGCACGAAACAAAAATCTTTTGTTGCCCTCCCCCTCTTTTTATTCCCACCCTATTAATTTTTCTCACTTTCTCATAAATTTCAACTGGCAAATCGTCGTTCGCCATTTTTGTCCACAATGATAATCATCCGGAAAGAGATTTTCTCGTTGAGGCTGATTTGCATGAGAAAATGACTTTTGGTCTTGAATGATAACCCGAAAAACAATATTCTCGATGAAAATGATTTTTTCGAAAAGATATTTGATTTTTTTTAATCCGTGTTTGAATTATAGTTGAGAGAGAATAAAGTTGATGAAATTTTTATTCACCAGGGACGATTTTTAAACTCGTGGGTTTGTTTGGGTTTGGCCTTTAAGGGAAAGAGCACTGAGTTTGTTTGGGTTTCGTTTCGAGATAAGAATTTCGCTAACCAATTGACTATTTCGTTTCAGGACTGTTGGCCAGCATGCTCCAGTCTCAGGACTTTCCACAACGTTCCCAGGACTTCCCTCAGAATCAGCAGGAGTTCAATCCTCATGGACAGGAAAGAGTGACCAATTGGGCAACCACGAATCTCGTAAGCATCGCCTACAAGACACCACTCTCTCATCGGACCATGAAGGATTGCGGGGACTCGGGCGACAAATACGTCTGCAACAGATGTGGAAAATGCTACAAGGCGACAACATCGTTGAGTCGCCACAAACGACTCGAGTGCGGTGTTCAACCAGCTGAAATATGTCCAATATGCGATCGAAGATTCAAACACAAGTTCGTCCTTAATTCGCACATTGTCGGCTGCGAAAGAAAACTCCGCGGTTTCGTTAGGAGGAAGAGCAACAATTAAGAACAAAATTGACAGTTAACTTCGCCGTATTACTTATCCGAAGTACATTTGAAAATGAAATTAATCACTGGTCCTCTTACGACAGACGTTTTTATTTTTTATGTTTTTTTTTTCAGTGCTAAAATTGTGTTTTTTTTTTCGTCTTTTTTCAGTAGATCGATTTTTCAATAGATCGAAAAGAATTTTGAATCTCGATACTCACAAACTTTCAACGAATACTCGCAGAATCGGTTTCGAAAAGTTTTGGATTTAATACGCTCGAATGTAGAAAAAAAAAGTCATTGGAAACCAGTTTTCCAGCAGCTTGATAGGTCGCCCTTCGTATTTTTTTTTTTTTTTTTGTATGCTTTTTTTCTACTCAATCGGCGGTCTTGAAATTAAGTGGCTAGTTTTTGTTGAAGCGAAGTATCACGTCGAGGTTGCATGTTAATGCTACGAAATGTAACGGAGTGATTTACGTTTTTTAACTTTTTTTGTTTGGCCTGTCAATTACGGGGAGTCGAAGATATCTGTAAAATTGAAAGGAAAGGTCAAAACTTTTGTTTTTATTTGGTCGAACAAATATTTTGAGATAGTGACATTTTATTACTACGATTTTTCTGGGGAACGGACATTTCGTTGGAACGATATTTCTGAAGAACGAAAATTTGGTTCTAACAAAATGTTCGGAGATTGGACAGTTTTTAAAAAATTTCTGAAGTGAATATTTCTGGAAAACGAAGATTTCTGAAAAACGACATTTTTAGAGATTGGAATTTCTGGGAGAAGAGAAGTTTCTGGAGAATGAAAATTTCTGGAGAAGAAAATATTTTTTGGAAAATCGACAAATTTTGAGAACCGAAATTGCTGAAGAACGAAAATTTCGTTGTAATGAAATTTCATAAGAGAATGATAAGCCAATAATAGTTTATATTAATTTCAAAACAAAATTTATTAGTGATAATGCGATTGTTTTGACAAATGAAACGCGACAAAACAACAAATATTTTATTTTCGACATAAACCCCCGATGAATCTATATATATATATATGGTTTGATTCCACCACAATTTTACAGATACACTCATCAAAACCCATACCATTGGTAAACCAAAAATAGAAAATAAATCCTCCAAGTAGTTTTCCAAAAAAAAAACTACAATTTCAACCAACTCTGGAACCCAGCATAATTCATTGGATTCCAAATATTTCGCGGCAAAAGGAAGCAATGTCTTTGGAGCGTCTCCCGAATTGCGAATATTCCGAAATAAAAGATCGAAAATCTGCAGTTTAACCTTAAGGACATGTCGAAGACGTACCACGTGACACACGAGTGCGAGAGAGATAGTGAGAGATAGTCGAAATTTTTAAATCGCAATTTCTCAAGGACGAAACATTTTTATCGTAAAATTCAAGCATCTATTTCTGTCTCTATGAATTCTACAAAAGATTGATGCTCGATTTTTCGTCGTAAACTTAATCGAAGCCGAGAAAACGGATTTTGAAAATTTGTGAGGTTATGTCGATGTTCGTCATGCCCTTAAGCCATGGAGACACGATGTGACACATCGCATCAATCCCCCCCCCCCCCGTACAACGAAATGTAAATATATGATTGTGTCTGTGTCTCGATAGTCGAAACCTATCATAGATGTGAAGAATATGTGGTGCGTATTACTCGTGACGCCTCGATGTCGGTGGTCATCTTTCTTTTTTTTTTTTTTTTGTTATTTGTACTTTGTAACTCGTTCGTCGTTAAGAAGTGGAAAAGTGTGTGTCTTCGCTTTGAAGACACGTTGCATAGAATCTCTCGTGTACCACGAAGCTTGGCGTCTTTTTTTTCGTTTGTCTCTTAGATAAGAAATAAATTGATCTTCCGTAAGATCCAATGAAATTGCCATTTTTCCTTCACGCAGGACTTTTCACTTTTGTAAAACTTTATTCATCGTCCTTCATTTTTCAATTGAAATTGGACGTAGCATTTTTTTTTTTTGAAAATGTCTTATCTTTTTTTTATTTGTTTTCTGAGAAATTTATTCGATTTTGTTAGCCGATGGTTTCAAAGTGCATGAAGTGGTGAGAAGAAAGCGCATGCAAAATTACGACTGCACGGTAGTATCGAAAAACCATGAACAATGTTTTGTTTATTTTTTTATGGTGAAAAAAATCCATGAAAAACGTTGGTTTTTTTTTGTGGTGAAAAAATCGATTCGCCATGATACATCGCTGAAGTTCTTTACTTCTGTATAACTTTATAAGTACGGTTAACTTTTGTTTTTGAATTATGCCAATGGAAGATTACAGGTCGTAATTCGGTGCTTTTAGATCTACTTTTGTTTTTACGAAGTACCGCTATTTTTGGAATGACTTTTCTCGTGATTTTTCAATTGATCAATTTTCGAATTGAGCTTGACTTTAATTTGACTTGATTTGACTTTTTGAAAGACCAACTTTTAAAGTGACTTTTCAATTCTTTTTATTTTCCTCCCTTTTTATTTTTATTTTTCGTCCTTTCAATTTTTTAGCCTATTAAATATTTTATTTTCCGACGGGTGTAGTTTTCTTTGATTTTTCAATTTTCCGATTTTGGGTATTAGTGTCCTCTCGACATTTCGAATTTGGAATTATCATCGTTTCCATTTTCGATAACTTTCCATATATTTTCCTCCAATTTTTTAAATTTCCCGTTTTCCGGAATCCGTTTCCGTTGTCTTCCTCTCTATTTTCTAATTTTGCTCCTTTATCCAACTTCCTTCATCTTCCTCGTGACATTTGATTTTCCGATTTTTACCGATTTTTCCCGAACGATTCCAAGAGCGCAATTTTTTATTTTCACCCGTGGCAGATTTTGAGATTCGTATTTAATCTTTTGGGAGAGAGAAAAGAAAGATGTTGCACGCTCTGAAATACTTTTCTTTTTCAGGTGGGAATTCTGGGTGCGGAGAAACCGGAAGTGGTGGAGCTGTTATTGAGATCTCTAGCGTAGATCGCGTTCGCACGTTTCGAATCGTTACTTTAAATGACGCCTGTTAATTATAACGTAAAATTAAGGCTCGTTAAAAAAAAAAACAAATCGTCAACTCTGATTGCTCATCTGAATTTCGGTGTGTCTCTCCCTCGCAGTTTTGATGCTCGTCGGTGACGAGATCGATGAGAAAAAGTACGCGCCGTACGACGGGACACCTGTAACACCTGAAAATTGGCAATTGAGTATGCCCCGACAGGCGGCACCGCTGGACGATCAAAGCTACGTTTGCGGCGAGTGCGGCAAGGGCTACAAGTGGTTGGACAATCTTCGACGTCATCAGCGCCTCGAGTGTGGCAAAGCACCTGGATACCCCTGCGACATATGTGGCAAATCGTTTTACAGGCGGTACAGGTTCACCAAGCATATGCAAGAAAAACATGGGACGAATTGAACCCGACTGACGAGGACGTTAATGGGTGAGGACAATAATTGACAGGACGATTATTGACAAAAATGAATAATTTATGAAGACGGTAATTCATTAAAAGGATACCTAATTGACAAGGATAATAAATAATGAGGACGACAATTGATTTTCAAGGACAATTATTGACGAGGATCATAATTAACGAGGAAAATAATTGACGTGGATGATAATTACCGAGGTCTATCATTGACAAGGACGATAATTGACAGGAACGGTAATTGACAGGGACGATAATTGACAGGGACGATAATTGACAGGGACGATAATTGACAGGGACGATAATTGACAGGGAGACGATAATTGACAAGGACGATAATTGACGAGGACGATAATTGACAGGGACGATAACTGACAGGGACGATAATTGACAGGGACGATAATTGACAGGGACGATACATGACAGGGACGATAATTGATAGGGACGATAATTGACAAGGACGATAATTGACAAGTACGATTATTGACAAGGACGATAATTGCCAAGGACGATAATTGACAAGGACGATAATTGACAGGGACGATAATTGACAAGGACGATAATTGTCAAGTACGATTACTGACAAGGACGATAATTGCCAAGGACGATAATTGACAAGGACGATAATTGACAAGGGCGATAATTGACAGGGACGATAATTGAAGAAAAGGAATATTGACAAAAACAACAATTGACGGCCCCAATAATTGAAAAAATAGCAGTCGTCGAACATCAACGTCCCAAATAAAAAACAACCACTGAACCTGAATAAAATAATCGAATCAATCAACAATCAGTGAACTATATCTCACAACTATCCAAACGAGCTGTATTACGAATAAAAACGGACATAATAGCTGTCCAAAAAATCACGTCTCCTTTTTACGAACTTGTCGTTGCGCACGCAGTTCCGACGATCGGATAAAAAAACAACACTTTAGAGCAGCAATCGATGTCTTCTCCAGATGAAACCAAAAATGGCCGGATTTACGGAAAAAAAATAAAATATAAGACTTTAGGTTGATCGTCTCAACAGTGGTAAAGGTATTATTCGCTCAGACCATGCTCGTTCACCATCACATATCTTGCGATTTCTCTTCGCTACCGTGACAAAGTTTTCTCCTCGACTAACTTCATTTCGAGAAAACTCTTTGCCTCGTATCAGAGAAAATGGCCCTTTTTTATCTCAAATTTCAAGGGGAAAATTAGAAACCCAGGAGTTCAATCAACTGTAATTTAAAAAATCAAATTTCATCAATATACGATTATACACGAAATCAATTTAAAAAAAAATCTTTTTTTTTTGTTCAAATTTCCCTATTTGATAGTTGGAAGTGAAAGAGCCTATAACATTGATATTTAAAGCTTCCATAGCAATGTTCTACTTCTGATGCTGATAAGGCGATGATTAAAAAAAAAGTGTACTTGTAAATTTAAAAAATTATAATTTCCGAACGGGTACATGTATAACACTACTTAAGATATATTTTTTTAGAGAATTCAATGCTCTACAAAAAAGGTCTCTTGACTTTTTACGATAAGCCTACGCTTTCGAAAGTTATTCAAGCTCAAATTTGAAGCAGTAAACTTCAAGATTTTTTTCACTGTTCTTACGAAACTGTCGGAGTTATCAAAAAGTTTCATAGGACCTTTTGTGTAGATCGATGCATTTTCTATAAAAGTATATCTTTGGTGAATTCGTAAATTCGATAATTCAACAGTGATCAAGTTGAGAAATATACTTTTGGAGACAAGTTGCTATTTCTCCGGAAGTAATTATTCTACGAGTAAAAAAGATGCACAAATACAAAAACGTGTTTTTTTTAAAAGCTATTACATTGGCTGTGAATCGATTGGTTGTTGAAAAGCTATAAAATTCGAAAGTAGCGAGTAAACTTTATTAATTATCTCATTAGCATAAGAAGTAGAAAATCGCGATAAGAAACTTTTGAATGTTAATATTAAGGGGTCACATTCTAACATGCCTCTCGTTTCAGCTTGCATCTACTAAATAAGGAAATTAAAATTAATACTCGTTTTTTAATAATCTCTTATATAAACACACACACATACAAGGATTTCTAAGAATATTCATTTTAGGCTAAAAAAGAACATCGGGTACATATTTTGAAGACTTCGCTAAACTGTTCGCCACATTTGTTTATTTAAGTGCTCTTTCAAGGTCACGTTTTTTATAAATTCGAGAACACTGAGTTCCAAAGCTCTGGTGACCCACCCGGTATATTATACATACCGAGTGTATCGCTAGAAACGATTTCGAATATAACTACACAATATTGCGAGCAAACCGCACGTTTTCAAAGTGGCATCACAAAAAAAAAAATATTCTCATTCAGTTTCTCGCGAAGTGCACGCCGTCATAAGAGAAGAATTTTTATCTTTTGTTCGCAACTCAAGCATGTTCCTCGAGCCCGACAAGTGTAAATCCTGTTACCGTTGTAAACGTTCGTTTCTTTTTTTTCTATCGCTTACGTACGTATAGTCCTCGCATTAAAACCCATAAAAAAAGAAATAGTGAAGGAAACGAAAAAAAAGGAAAATGTTTTCTCTGACTTTTTTCAGACGCGATATGCGAGAGGATCTTTCTGGGCTTTGACGACGAGAAGAATTCCGAGGGTTCGAGGGAAGCGATCGCTTCGTTGCCGTTTCAGGCAGAATTCGCAACGGGCTTTTGCTTCCTCGACGGTAGTACGGGGTCGCTCGTTCAACATGGAACAGACGCTGAAGGCAGTCCCGTAAACCAGAACAAGCAAAGGTCTTCGTCGTTATCATCCAGCAAACAACACGGCGTTCAATTCTTTTGTTCCGGCTGCGGTCGAGTTTACACTCGCGTCGACAGTCTCAAACGTCATCAGCTGAAGTGCGACGATTTTTTGAGATCGGCCCAAGCTGATGATCGAAGAAACAGCGAGGACGGCCAACTTCAGCCACCACAATATTATTGCGCCCAGTGTGGAAAGAATTATCGACGAAGGGATACCCTTCAACGTCATCAGCGTCTCGTCTGTGGCGATAAGGAAAAAAAGTCCACGTGCAACATCTGCCAGAAGAAATTTGCGTATAAATTTTTGCTGAAGAAACATCTCGCACAGCACGAGAGTCATCGCGTTCCTGACGACGTACCAACGTGGGCTCTCGATGATTGAAATCTTTGAGTGTTTTTTTTTTTTCAATCACCTTCGTCAAACTAAAAAATAGGAAAGAACGAAAGCGTCGTTATTGTTGTAGGTCAACTTTGATTCGAAGAGAGTGTAGAGCTCGTTTGAACTCGGAATAAAAGGAAACTGCAAACGTTGTGAACAGATAAGGACGAGAAGATTTTGTCTTCGATATGTAGGAGGGTCGATTGAAAAGAACTTAGCCTAAAAGGAAATACACATTTGTCCTGGAAACTACGATTGCGTTTTCAACCGAGTATTCTTTCGGCTTGATATTCTTCTCGAAGAGGAGGCTATCAACGTTTTTAGGCCATCCGAAAAGTACGATGTTTCCGGAAATCGACCTTCTCGTTGAACCCGAATCATTTTCTCAGCGATCCAAACAAACCCAAACAGAAATCGAATCACCGAACGATTGCTCGATTTCGTCGAAAACTACACGAAAATTCACCTTTCAGTCGATAAATCTGTCTAATCGTTTCAAAGTGCCAGATTCGCGTATCTCGCGATTTTGCGGTCGTAAACGACAAAATCGGACGATTTTTCACATTTTTTTCGACGATTTCGCTGTTTTGTGTAAATTTCAATAATAATCACTGAAAGTAGCGTCAAAATGCTGATTTCGTCGACAACTGTGCGAAAATGTACCTTTCGATCGAAAAATCTGTCGAATTGTGTAAAGATGCAAGATTCGCGGATTTTGCGGTCGAAAGTGACGAAATCGAGCGCTCTTCCGCATTTTCACAACGATTTCGTTGTTTCAATTGCTCGTTTTCCGTTTCTCGAAAAAAACAACCTCTGTCATCCTCGATCCCAAAAACCGTCGAAAAAAACCAACGATTGGATATGGCGGAAATGATGGTCGTATGAAAGATATTACTAAACGTACGATACGTCGATTTCGCGAAGGTGATGCAATCTGCCGTCGAGGCCAAGTTCTTTTCAACCTAACCCTGTGAAGCTTTTTTTCTTCCCACGTTCCAACGAATATCCAAAGAAACGATCACGCCATTTTTGACACTTCACACTTCAATGTCCATCAGGGTATCCTTAAGCGGCTGAGAGTCGGATTATCGATGTATCCAGCCATAGTGGTCCATCATCGCAATCCAAAAATGTTTTATCCTCTCTGACAATGACGTTCGTTCTCTATTTCAGGATTGCTTGAGATGGTGTATCAGTACAATGCGGTTCGCAGCCAGGAAGGAAGAAAGAACAAAAACCGGAGAAGCAGAGGTCCAATGGCGAGCAGAGCCGGGCACCGTGAAGCGACTACGTATCGTGAAACTTACGAGGCCGGTAACAATGCGAAGGACGCGCGCCGAAGTAATAACGGATACAGCGAGAGAACAACGGTGGCGTCATCTGGTGGCGAAATGTATCTCGCGGTACAACGTACCGATCACCTCTGCCACGATTGCGGCAAACGTTACAAATGGCTCGACAGTCTCAAACGTCATCAACGATTCGAATGCGGCAAGAAAGAGAAACAATTCTCGTGTTGCGTATGCTCCCGAAAATTCATGTACAGATATCAGATGACAAACCATTTGGGCACTCATCATGGATACTGACGAGGAAGAATGCTACGAAGCGTTCTATTCGCTCATTAGTAGTTCAGGCCGAGCATTTTTCAACCTCTCGTCTGTCAACCCCGTAGGCTGAAAAATTCTCGGCCAAGAACGACAGCATCTTATTCGATCGTCAATTTGTCGTTTTATCTTGATAAGTCTGTCGAATGACAGACGATCAGTGCCGGCGTAAGGGCCACTGACGCCCCGGGCGAAAATATTGTGGCGCCCACTTAAGGGAAGCAATGTCAAGTGTTAGTTTTTTTGCTGATCCCAAGTAAACTTATATTACGAATTTCATCTTTCCTTTAGCTTTACCCAGAGCTAACGACGCGGACGTAAAAAGTTTTGTTAGCTCCTCTTTTTTTATGTTTTTTTTTTTATTTTAATTTTTTTTTATTTTATATTTTTTCATTTTTTTTACTTTTTTATTTTTTATTTTTTACATTTTTTATTATTTAATTTTTTTTTTATATTTTTTCTCCTCTTGATTTTTTTGTCATTCACAAATTTATTCAAATTTCTTTTCGAATTTGAATTTCTTCACATTTTTTTTACTTTTCATTTAGATTGAACATTTTGTTGATTT